>ML846105.1:0-17420 GCA_009831015.1 Picea engelmannii | reverse complement strand
TGAGTCATTATATCATCCGCAACATCCATGAGTTGGAGTTCTACATCAGATGAATGCAAAGAATGTTCTCCAGAGAAATTGAATAAAGAGCGCATGAAGAGCAATCTCAAGATTTTGAGGCATACCAGAAAGAGACTCCTGTATGAAGATAAGAAAAAGATAACTTGGTGAAGAACCTCCAGTGCACAGCAAAAGCGTGGTGAAGATTTCCTATAAACATCAAGATGACTACTCAGTAGATCAGATCTCATGATGACAAAAGAAGTGCCACATAGATATGTTCCAGCTTTCCAACTATGATATACTCTATCGTTCAGATCTACATGAAGCCTTCATAGTATTCCAAACTAAAGTACATTTGAAATCAATCATTACATTATCCATGATGAAGTCCAGGAAGGAGAAGTAAAGCTTGAGTATATTCCCACTGATGAGCAGATAGAAGATATCGTGACAAAACTTCTATCCAGAATCAAGTTCGTATATTTCCGAGAGACGACGGGGATCGGGAAGATTCTCCAAGCTAAGAGAAGGTATGGAAAAATATTTTTGAAAAACATTTATTTATGTGATTTAAATAACTCTCCAGTTAGGAAGGAGCATTTATCTTTGTAATTGAAAAATAGTCTAGATTGGACAAATGATTTCCTGTTCGGAAAGTGGATTGAGATTTCTGACGGACAATGACTTCCCATTGTAGTTAACATGGGAGGCAGACTAATTGTTGATGTATCATAGATAGCGACTTCCCATTGTGGTTAACATGGGGAGTGGTCTAGGAAAGTCATTCTTCTTGGCAGTCACTCTGAGTAGTGGTCAGGTAGAATGGTTCGCCTCGCCGAGAAGTCATTCTTTCGAAGTTCACAATTGTGAGCAGTTTCGAAGAATGGTCCGTTTTGGAGGTTGATGCAGGACAGACATTCCTTAGGGCAGACTCATTCTCTCCAGGTTACACTTTTTTTAGTGTTGGGGGAATGGCCCAGGGTGGGGAATGGTCCGGACAGTTATTCCTTAGGGCAGACTCATTCTCTCCAGGTTACACTTTGTTTAGTGTCGGAGTAATGGCCCGGGGTGGGGAATGGTCCGGATAGCTATTCCTTAGGGTAGACTCATTCTCTCCAGGTTACACTTTGTTTAGTGTCGGAGGAATGGCCCAGGGTGGGGAATAGTCCAGGCTCAGCAATCATGGACAGTCATTCCTTAGGGTTTATACATTCTCTCTGAGGTGCACTTTAATTAGTGTAGGAGGAATGGCCCAGGGTGAGGAATGGTCCAAACATTTCTTAGGGTTTATACATTATGTCCAGGGTGCACTTTGATTAGTGTAGGAAGAATGGCCCAGGGTGAGAAATGGTCTAGGCTCAGAAATCAGAAATAATCCTTCTTCCATGTTTGTGAAGAATAGGGCAGATAGCCCATTGCTGATGAGGGTAGACATTCTTTCAGATCTCACAAACATGAGTGAAAGATTGGCCCAGAGGATTCAGTTTATCTTTAATAGTATTTTTCTATGCAGGATGGCATCAGATGATTTTTATGGAGACTACCTGTCTCCAGACAGTAGAGATATACTACTGTGGTGGATATGTTCCATTGTTCGTGAGGAATATATTCTTTCAGAGCTCACAGGTGTGAGTGAAAGATTGGCCCAGATAATTCAATCTATATCATAACATCGTTTCTGTGCAGATTGCTATCAGATGTTTGTTATAAAGATCTACTGTGGTGGCAGACATTCTTTCAGAACTCACAGATGTGAGTGAAGGATTGGCCCAGACAAATCAGTTTATATCATAACATTGTTTCTATGCAAGTTTCTATCAGATGTTTGTTATGAACACTGTATGACAGTAGATGAGAACTATTTTGGTGAATATGTTTCACTGTTCACAACCATACGTTGTTGATCAAGTACTTGTGTGTTACTTGATGTGGTAGTGAACCACTTGATTGTAGTTATGTACTACTATGAATAGATACAGTTGTTCTCTATCCTTGTTCTAATTTCCTTGAAGACTATCAGCAATTTATTGGAGATAATGATCATTCAGATGGATGATGAACAGAGATTTTTCCAGATGGAAAACAGTTCAGAACTTTTACTCCTCTTGTATCACTCTATGGTGAGAGTGACTTATCCAGCATCATATCTAATTACTCATATGAAGTATGGTTTCGAGAGATGATGCAGTTGATGGTGATGGTGATGCTCATGATCTAGTCATGAAATAGTCTAGATGACTATATTGATGCTACCGGGTAAATGGTATGTTTTGTGCTCAATTCCATTACTTGTAAATACCTCTCTAGCTAGGAGGGAGTGCTAATATTATGGTAGTTGTGGGAGGTATTTACCTCCATGTGTGAACCTAATGAGAATATAAGACTACGGGAAGCAAGAGAAACCCTAATGAGTTGGCTAATAACCCTAGAAGCCTTGTTGGCTCAAGAAGATAATTTATATTAGGTTATTAGCCTCCAAGAGAAGAAGTCGGCCAGAATTAATAATAATATACTGAACAGACACATATCCAAAAAGAGAAGTCGGCCCCAGCAAATCTGGCAGAACCAGTATAAATACAGGACGCCAGTTCTCATTTGGCAGCATCTCAGAATTGCAGTTCCCAGTTCGGTGCGCACTGCAGTTGCAGTCTTGTGCACATGTTTGGAGGAGAACTGTTGGTGCAGCTGCAGCAACAACAAGTTTTCAGTGTTGGCTTGAATATCTCTTGGCTAGGGTTTGGAACTATCTAATCAGTCTTTTGTGTTGTGGTATTCTTGGAGAGAGGTGCGCTACCCTTTGTTTGGCTATCTAGCCTAGGGTTTGCTTTCGGAGTAATTCTCAGTCAAGGTTAAGGTGCTCGAAGGGAGGCTTCAGCCTATGGTTGGGTGACGAGGGTATCGTCAATGGTAAAACGATCACACCATCTTCTATATTCTAACAAAGATACCCTAGTTGGCCATTGAAAGATCTAGTGTAGACATGGACGAGGTAGTCATCTTTCGAATGATGGCTTGCAGGAAGCCTCTGTAGCAAAGTCTCAAACCTAGTATGGAACTCCCAAATGGACTCATTTTCATATTTGGAAAGGTTATTTAGTCGTGTGAGGAGCATATTAGGGTCTTATTTGACACTCCATCTTTTGAGAAAGGCCTCTTCAAGTCTATCCATGGTTTTGATGCTTCCATCAGGAAGGCTTAGGTACCAATGCCTTGAGGCATCATAAAGAGTAGTGGAGAACAACTTCATGACTAGATCTTCAGCATCATCACCAATGGGGTGAAGCTAGAAAAATGCCCAAAAGTTGCTCATGTGATCTTCGACACTAATTCCATCAGTACCGGTAAATTTAGGCAACCACTTCTCATACTTGGGTGGCATTTGCCTAGGGTATCCTGGTATCTCTGACATGTCTAATGGTTTGAAAAGAGTAGATGACCATTGCCTTTGATTGTTGGTTGGGTTCGTTGTAGCGGTCTGAGAGCTAGACATGATTCTTAAAGGAAGGCTCTTCCCGAAGAGTGATTTGACAATAGGGGAGTTCTTGGGAGGCTTCCTTCTGAAAGACAAATGAGGATTATTGAACCTCTTTTTAGTTTGTGGAGTTGCCAGATAGTTTACTTGAAACTATCAAAGAAAAGGGAAAACACCCTAGTGGAGTCGCCAGGTAAGCTTGCAAGATAAGGATCTTGAGGCAAGGGTTACCAAAAATATTTGTCATTTGAGGAGAATTGACTCAGTGTTCCCCGACAACGGTGCCAAAATGTTATCGCACAGTTTGTAGCTAGGTCAAATGGCTATAAGATAGAGGTCCAAACTAGCGTAACAGGTACCTATCCCACCCAATTTCACCTCAATGGGAAGGTTCTTTATCTTTATGGAGGTGAGGCCCAGGGGAGACATCCCCGGTAACCTGGGGTTTTGAAGAGGCAAAGGTTAAAAGGACAAATGTAAAGCTCCCCCTTCACAGGTTACCACCAAAACAGATAGTCCTGGCTAAACAACCAATAATAAAGTGAATCCCCAATGAAGAACACCTGCCTAGAACAAAGCAACAGCAAACTAGTGTATGCAAGCTATAATTCAATGGGTTAGTACTTCATAAGACTATCTGATATTTAAATAAGCAATTATGGCAATAAATATTGATGAAGTCAATGTTTATCAATATAGAAATGCAAATAATATCACTTCCTCAATAGATACTGAAATGACATGGCATTCAATGTAACAAATCAACACACCATCAATTAATGCCTAAATCACCATTCAATTTCTCTTTAAACAAGACATTGTTGCATAAAGATGAGATATTCAAGTATGACGTCAACAACTTAGGGTTAGAAGTTAGTTAGGGTTTCAATTAAGAAAAGGGTTTGAGAGTTGTTTGATCACTTTCACTTCAACGTTGGAGGTCTAAGATCAGTGCCTTGGGGTTAATGGAGTCAATTTAATGGAGGACGCAAGGATTGAAGGAGAACAGCTAAGGACTAGAAGGAAGAGTTCTAAAGTGTTGCTATGGCAGGGACCTAGAATCAAATCCCTAGGGGAGAGAGGCTGACTCTGGTGTTGCTAAAGCAAGGCCTCGTGCTCTCTCCTCCTTCCTTAGATTGACTTGGCAAAAATGGATAGCATAAAGGATAAATCAAGACAAGAGAGTATAGTGAGGGAGAGTGTTGCTACAACAAGGCTCTATCACCAAACCCTAGAAGAAGAACGGCCCTAGGTGTAGATAACCTAGGCCTGCGATGTCTCCTCCTTCTTGACTTCTGGAAAGTATGGCTAGCAACAGGGGAAGAAAAGAAGAAGAGTGTAGCAAAGGCTAGGCTCTTTTCCTTCTTCAATGGCTAAAAAGTTTCTCTTTTAGGGGACTTGAGACAAGGACCTACTTGTGTGCTTGTCACCTAGGGTTTTGATTCAACAAATTATAAACACATGTAAGAAAACAAGACTACAACCATTCAATCAAGAATTTTTGCAGCAAAATACTTACAATTCATCAAGAAATAACCATGCAAACCCTAGTTGTAACACCTTCCTTCAAGAGAAACACCATAAAATGCCAATAAATGCCTTCCTTCAACAAGTGTGCCTCACTAAACTACCAAAAGTACCCAAGTAGGGAGCTAAAATCAGACCTCACTAATGAGTGACTGATGTGTTATGATAAAATGAGGCTAAAACTCCTGAATATATACTGTATCAATGACCTTAATTAACTTTTAGGTCATAAAAAGGCCGACAAGGCCATAATACTATTTTTACATTAAATCGTCAAATTAAAACCCTAATTGAGCTGTAAAAAAGGTAAAATCCCCTTCAAGGGAGGCGCTAGCCCCTTCTAGGGAAAATGAGACATCCAGGAGCAAAATCTTATCCCCCCAGGGGCCTCTCCAACATGACACACGTGCCACTGCTGCCCAGTCTGCCTCCAAAGATGTCCATGAAGCTGGATGATGTCATGGTGAAGATGGGGACGTCCTAAGCCTTCCAAGGCCAACGTTCCACTGAAAAGGGGTCATTGCCCCTAGGTTGGGCTCTGCCAAAGTGCCTCTGATGAAACGTCCTCTTCTTCGATGCAAGACCCATCAACCACTATCTTGTCTCTACCCCCTGATGGGGTCTCAGCATCCATTTGGTGGGCTCTTCAGCCCCATGGAGGTCCGAACTGATCATATCCCCATGTGTACCGGTCCAAATGGTACCTGTCCATCGGGCATGGTCTTGTACATCAAATATTATACCATCCATGGGCTCATCAGTCACCGGGATCATAGCAATGTTAATCACATTTCATCATCAATATTATCAAACATATGCATAAGACCCTAATACATTAGTTAATATCTCAAAGACATTACAAAAACCTACAATACAAGACTAGAGAAAAAGACAAGATGTCCTATTGGGCTAGTATCCACAAGAAAAGGAAAGTTTCCAGGAGGAATTTATCCAAGCCATGTAAGCGAGGTGATGTGGCTAGGGGATGTCCAGACATGTGGGTGAAGTGAGATCCAAGGATGCATAATTTTATCTGTGGGTGCCTTTGTAGAAGGCAAGCTGTACCTGTCATGGATACATTTTTCCAATCCCGTTCTTGCCTTTATTCTTTTCTTGCTTTATTTTTTATTTGCCTTTTCTTCTTCTTTTTCTCTTTATTCAAGGGCTAACCAGAGGACACTGCCTTGGCATGGTGACCAAAGCTGACAGTGTTACCCACAAGTACTTTCACATAGATGAGAAGGTTGGCTCATGATGAGACCCCCTTTCCCTTGGCCATGCAACCAAAGGTCATTTCCCTAGCATGGTAATCAGATGGTGGCAATGTCATACTGCTAGGTACCCATGAACCTAATAGGCTAGCTCGTGATTAGACCCCCTATCCTCTGATTAGATCTTGTTTCTTATTTTCCAGGTCCCTTTTATTTCTTGCTGAGAGGCTTTTTATTGCCTTCTAGGGGATCCCTGGGTGAAGCATCTCAAGGTTTCATTTTTAGGCTTTTATCTTTTACCAGCTACTTTTACCTTTTGGGCCTTTAGCCCCTTCTTCCCACAAGATAAGGTGAAACCCTACAAATAAGTCAATCTAATGCCCGAACAAGGGGAAATGGATAAATGAGCAGGAGACAAGATGAAAGAGTGGTGCTATGATGGGAGCGGACGATGGATCTTAAAAAATTCCCCCAGTGGCAAACCAAGACCTATGGGCACAGGCTCGCTAAGGCACCCTATCAATCTCCCCAAGCATGGTCAAGTGGGCTAATGTAAGATCCAAGCAGTTGTCAAAGATAAAAGGAATCAGATGCATATATTTAAAGGTTTTAATGATCAAAAGTGACACATAGCATGATACCTGGACCAATTACCTCATGGAGCAAGAACCTCCTCTGATACAAGACCAAGCCGAAGGTGATGGATGTTGATGTTGCTGACAAGACGAATCTGATGAGAGAATAAACGGATGGGCCCTCCAGGGCTATGCTTGGGTCAATCATGCTCTCAGTACTCCATGTCTAGGACCTGTGGGCCTCGAGACATGATCTCATAGTTATCCCTAGAAATCGGGGATAACAACTCCAATAGACCCATTTGAACCTTTGTGAATTTATGTTTCACTCAGAACCGATGGTTAACACAACTTTGTTACTTTTGTCAATGTATATCTCACTTTGAAATTTGTATCCTTTTTCTATTATTGCATTATCATTTTATAAGAATAATTATGTCTATACAACAATTACAATTGAGTGTCCTAGAAGTGACTAAAGAGATGGCCTTCATAGGGCCCTATATATACTCCAAAAACTACATGACAAACACCAAAAAAAATTAAGAGCAAGAAATATTGAGCATAATGGAACTTGCTTAGCTTGACTCCTAAAAGTAACTTACCAAGGCTAGTGAAAGTAACAGGACACTAGTTAACCCCCTAGATAGGGTGATATGGACACATGCGGTTGACACTCTTATCATTGTGTATGACTATAGGATAGGTAGCCATCATGCAAACATTAGGATTATAGGACCAAAAGAGGTCAAGCTTATTCTAATAGAACCAATTAAAGATCAATACAATACCACCATGCATGAAGACGATGCAGCGGGTACAGGAGAGAACCTAAGAGTTATCATGGAATAGAATGAAAAAAATTAAATCATTGTCTCACAACCCCATAGAATCGAACGCAAAAGTATAAGGCTCTAAGAACTGCCAAAGGATATGATACCCCTCATATTATATGAGAGGTAACCATGTGATTATCATTACATGTTAGAGATTTCAATGTGAGCACCACCTTCCTAGTAGCACGATGCTCCAGTTCACACTTCATTCTGAGCATTTCACATTGATCACTTGGAGATTATATGTCAGATATCTTGATGCTTGATTATCTTCCTTGCAGAGTGGATATTCCAATTCTTGATGATTTCATGATGATGCTAGCATGGTTCAATTGGTTTGGCATAGTGATGATGATGTTGTACACGTGATGACAGCACCTTAGCACACTATTGATGATTATGATGATGAGGCTTGATGTATTGGATATTGTCACATCTTTTATTCTTTCTCATTTATGGTGATAATGTTTCATATATTTTCCATGATCGAGGTGAACATTGGTGAAGTCTAATAATGGATCATAACACTCTAAATTGTTATTATTTGTCTTGTTGTGCCATGGTGGATCACAGTCTTCCTTTAGAAAAGTGTTGATATTCTTGGGTTGAGTTGTACCACTAGAGACCTAGAAAGGTGTAGTGTATCTCTTATCCCCAACCATCTTTCACTCCCTAACATGTTCCCCGTCACTTCCATGCACATATTTTGTATTCTCGCTCATGGTCGGCTTGTCATATGTCATAGCAAGATTCATACTTAATAGTCCCATGAGGAAAGCCTCATCTTAGGAGCTATAAGCTCGAGGTTGATGCAACCAAATTAAAAATCCAAAATAAAAAATATTCATCCATGCCACCTTGCAAAGATCACAATGCCCCAAGCCCCATGCTTAAGATTTGAGTACTTGTGTTTCATTTCCTTGCTTTTGCTTTAGCATTGTAGTGCAAGTTTAGTTATTGTTTTCCATTCATTTTCCTTTATTTGTAGCTCGTGTCATTCTTAGAATAGTATTGATTTCATGCATTTCTTGATGTGTTTAGGATAAGTTTTAATTTCATGCATTTTTACTTCAACATTATTTTGTAGTGGACTAGGGTAATCGTATCACCCTGTTGATTTCATTATTGATCTTCATATGTCAAGATTTAAATTTTGGATGCAGATTGCAGGATTGACCAAGATTTTGCAGTTCTCATGTACTCTTCTCCATAGAGAACATGTCCCCAATTTGGAGCTAGGTGTTACCCATCATAATGGATGAGAGGTAACCATGTGATTCTCATCACATGACAGAGATTTCAGCATGAGCACCACCCTCCCGGTGGCATGATGTTCTAGTTCACACTTCATTGCGAACACTTCAAATTAATCACTCAAAGCTTATATGTCAGAGATCGTAATGCTTGATAACCTTCCTTCCACAGTGGATATGCCCATTCTTGATGATTTTGTGATCATAATAGCATGGTTCAGTTGGTTTGGCATAGTGATGATGATGTTGTACACATTATGAGAGCACATCAATGCACTATTGATGATTATGATGATGAGGCTTGATGTATTGAATATCGTCACATATTTCATTATTGCTCATTTATGGTAATAGTGTTTCATATATTTTTCATGACCGTGGTGAACATTAGTGAAGTCTAATAATGAATCATAACACTCTAAATTGTTATTGTTTTCCTTGTTGCGTTGTGGCGGATCATAGTCTTCCTTTAGATAATTTTTGTCACTCTTGGGTTGAGTTGTACTACTAGAGACTTAGGAAGGTGTAGCATGTCCATTATCTCCTACCATATTTCACTTATTTTCGTGTTCCCATCACTTCCATGTCCATATTATGTATTCTCTCTCATGGTTGGATTTTCATATATCATAGCAAGGTTTATACTTGATAGTCCCATGAGGAAAGCCTCATATTAAGAGTTATAAAATCGAGGTTGATGTAGCCAAAGTAAAAAAACCAAAATAAAATTAAAAAAAAAAAAATTGAGCCATGCCACCTTGAAAAAATCCCAATGCCCCATGCTTAGCAATGCATATCTAAAGAAAGGGACCAATCAAATAAAGAAAAGGCAAGAAAAGGGGTAGTAAGAAAAAGGGCTAAGTAATGGTAACTCAATGCTAAGTGATCCCTCTCTTTAAAGGCACTCATGTGGATGAATATCTTTAACAAACCTTATGTGGCTATGAAAGTCAACTTATGAAGTTACTTTCCTTAACATTACATCCATCATATCATATACTCCTCACTTAGTGTCCTACAAACTACTTCTTGTTTTAGGAGTTGTCACATGTTGATGTTGACCCAACCATGGTTAAACTTGGAAAATGGTATAAATTCAATAAGTTAATGTGAAGTTAAAGGATGAAACTTGATGTTTCTCCACCTAATGGAACTTATATCAAGGCATGACTTGTCATTGTCTTGCATTGGGAATAGTGTACTTGCCTCAATATTTGTGTACATTCATTAGGACTTGTGTACCTACATAGAGATCCATGATTTCCTTGAGCTTTGTGACTACCTAGGGCATTGTGTACCTTTCCTAGGGAATTGTGATTACTTTGGGAATTGTGAGACATGCATTGGTGTTGTGATAGGTTGTACACATTCTCTTGGACGCCATGCATGCCACATCATCACTCATTTTGAGAGGTCAACTTGCTCCTTGTTTACCATTTGAATGAGGTTGTTGCACTTGAGGACCACACATTCCCATTTTCCTCTTACTTAGCATCATTTGAGGTGGGATTTGGAGGATTTTGAGGAGTGAACCACCTTGGGAGGCATCTAGCTCACACATGTGGAAATATACAACACTTCATGGAGAATTTGAGGGGATAACACTCTTATTCTCATCGGATCCACGCGTGTGGAGGACTTGTTGAGCATCTTGAGGTTATGTTGTATTATTTTGATGAGGTCAACCTCCTTAGAAGATGGAATCTATTGGATTTTAACCATGTCTATCTCACTTTTGAGGAGGGCGTCCACTTTGTAGAGGCATATATTCTCATCTATTGTACAGGTGGAATTAGTCCACCATATTTTATTGTCATTGACTAGATCCTCTTAGGTTTGTTAAAGGATATTAGTTTTTTTTAGCATAGATCTAGGATTTATTAGAGATCTATTGTTATTTTAATGTATAGGTTGATAATATCTTCATCTATAAATAAGAGACTCCTCCTCATTGTAAAATTGTTGGAAGCTATTCAAATAAAAAAAAAATTGCACTTGTCTCTTGTCTAAGGCTTTGTGGTAATGGATGATCAACTTTCTTGAAATGTGGAAAATCTTCTTGGAGCAACACTAGAGAGTTTTTATTGTGGTTTTGAATTTGCCAAAGGAAATTTGGGTGCCTTAGAGGAGTGATATCACTACATTGGAGAAACAAGTTCTTTACCTTTTGTTTATATTTTTGAAGTGTGTGAATATTTTCCCTATTATTCCTTGTGAACAAAAGAAACATGTGTTCCCTTTCTAGTAAAGTCACTCCCTAATTGTCTTGGAGGTGGTTCAATTCTTAAATCCCCCTCCCTTTCAATCCGTGTAATGATTTTCTTCTTATATCTAGGACTTGTAGAATCTTGTTTTGACAGCCCTACTTTTCATTTGTATCATTTGAAGAATCACCCCCTTAAGGTGCATCTTGACCCCATAGGCCAACCAAAGAAAGGCACTAGTTTTATTCCCTTTTCAAGCAACCAAAAAACTCAAAATTCATCTTTATTTTACTCTTTTTTCTTTTTTTTGGTTATGAAATATAGAATTTACTACAAAAAAAAACTAAAATCAGATTGCATTTAGAGCCATAAAATCCTCAAAATAGACCATGATTTTGGCTCTCACCTCTCAAGCAAAATTGCTAAAATTTTCCTCCAAAGCCTAGGGCATTTTGTTTGACTATTTCATTGCTTTTTTTTTATTTGCAAGATCTTAATAGGGAATTTATTTATAATTTAGATCTAAATGTTTCGTTGGTAAAAATCATAAAACCAGATTTTAGATCATTCTATTTGATAATAAGGGAAATCGTCCTACTTTTCTAGCCTACAAACCTAGATGGTTTGCATGATTTTGGTTTCTTTCTTTTGCTAGTTGGATATTTTTAAAAGATACAATTAAATTCTCTTATATATATAAATTTTACTTTTAGAAACATCTTAGACACAAATTTAGACTTGGAATTGAGGACTCTAGGCCTAAAAACCCTAAACGTCTTGCATAGGTTTACCCTAGTTCACATCGTTTCGTCTCTTGATAAAGGGTATTGTTGAAGTTTATATAAATATAGAATTTATATTGAAATAATGTATTTAAATCAGATATTAGATCATTTTGTGTGATCATTTAGAAAATCTACTTCTTGGTGAATATCTAGATCAATTTGATAGATTTAAGGCCTAGTTTACAATTGTTATATCTTGAAAAAAAGGTTGTATATTAAATCTGAAATTTCAGCATTAAACATCCTTAAAACAGATTTAGAATCAATCAATTGTCTCTTATAAGAAAGTGTTTTGAATTCAATTGGATAATTCTAAGTTTACTTGCATATATTTAGCCTTGTGTTGCATTGGTCAATTGATTTTTAAGACTAATTGGAAATCTGATTTAAGTGGTGAGTTTAAAGAATTAATCATAAACACTAAGTCATATAATAATAACATTAATTTGCCCGCAGGGGTGTAGACCGATTGGCAAGTTCCATGTAAATGGAAGGAAATATGTAAAGGAGGTCTCAAGTTCGATTCTCACCCCGATTTACTCGTGCCCCATGCTTGTCGGTTGTGTGGACGCACCTGGAGGTTATAGAGGTAGCAAACGAGAATTGACCCCGTGTCACGTGAGTACAAGAACCGCCCATTGCCGATTCCGCAAGGACAAAATAATAATAATAATAACATTAAGATCTCTCTTGCTCCCACTTCACACTATAACACATTGATCTTAGTTGAGCTTGGGTAAGCCCCCCTTAACTAGGACCATCTGTAGTCTAAAGTGAGAAAGGAAAAGCCACTAAGGTGATAGTGGTGGCTTTCCTAAGTTACCCTTGGGGTTTCATCCTTGTGTTCAGGACTTTTACACCTAGTCAGAACTTGGGAGGTAACATTTTTGCATCGTTACCAGGGACAAAATCCATTATCCTGAGTTTAGAATACCTTAGATTCACACTTGATGAGCGTTGAGTTAACTTGCAATCAACATTTAAGCTCGTCTTGTGAATCCACAAGGTGAACCCTTGCCCAAGAGATACTCCACAAGAACATCCTCTCAAGGCATAGTTCACTTGATCTCAAAACCAGAAAAGTATTATCACAGATGAATCAATAGACTCTAGAACTCAAACAACTTAGAGACTCCTTTTGTAAAAGACATTTGTTGTTTTTTTAGACAAAACTTCCAAACCCCACCCAAGTCACAATGGTCGATTGGATTGAAGAGATTTATATATCAATTGACTTCACCAAAATCCAAGGATATCCTCATGATGTTCCTAAGAAATCCATTGATAAATTGCCTATATTTCAAGGAAATAATGTTGTGTCTACCATGAATCATAGGAAGGCATTAAAAACCGTGACCTTTAAACATGTGCAATGCCATGTAGATGTTTACATGAAATTATTTCTGCTCTCCTTGGAAAACTATGTGTTAGATTGGTTCACATCCTTGCCTGCAAATAGCATTAGCACAATAGCTTAGTTTCAAAATGTGTTCATAAATGGGGAGAGAAACAGCACAATAGGTACATACTGGCTTCCCTTTGTACAACCAAGAGAAATGAGAATGAGACGGTGGAGGAATTCAACAACAGATCCAGCCAAATTGTCCAAAGACTCCACCAAAACATCAAACCACTAGAGCCAACTATCCTCATTTACTACCTTGATGCTTTGAGGGAGGTCAGATTTTTACTTAAGACAACAAGACCCTTAAAACCTTGGAGTTGCCTAGGCAGCCATAGTTAAGATTTAGAAGAAAATGAGTGTAGCTAGTAAGGAAAATCAAATAAGTTCATCTAGAGCTTATATAAATAGAAGTGAGCCTAAGAAGGTGGCATTAAAAATTAAATTATGGTAGCTTGAATGGGTGCTTCTGCATTGGCTCAGAGTCATGCAGAAGTCGTCCAGAAAAATTTTCAAGCTTACTTTATTTTTATAAAGGGACTTTTATCAAAAAGCACATTGATTAATTTTTAATTAATGTTGGCTTAGCTAAAGTTCATAAAGTAAATTTAAGTGAACTTTAGATTATATTGTGACCGTTTATCTTGATTGATCTTGTTTGGAGATTGGGGTGATGATTATGAGGTTGGAGATATTGAGGTAAAAGAAGCCAAAAAAAGCAAAAATCAACTCAATAGTGACGGGGGAGAGTTGGTGAGCCTAAGAGGAGACGCGAAAATTTTGTGAGAGAAATCAGGACAACAAAGGGAAGGGTGTGCATCCCAAGGGAAGGATTGGAATGCATCCCAAGGTATATGTACAACAATGCATGTGAGGGTTGCACGATTTCCAAGGCAATGCAAGACATATTGCAAGGTGTACGTGTAGTTGGTAGCACACTTTCCAAGGCTACGCATTGCATTTAATACGATTCATACAACAAGAGGGGAGTATTGTAAGGTTTCCAAATGCATTGTACATGTGCAATTAATGTTGTAATTTCTGCTGTAAATTTCATAATTCTGTTGGGATCAATACTTAAGAAAATCTCTTAGTTGTTAGTTTTCCCTTTTGGTTTTTTCCAGGGGTAATTTACCCAAAAATTTACTGTGACAAATGTGTGATTGGTTTGTTTCAGTTTCCATTGTACATGCATGTTATTAAGATCAATGTATTTATGTTCATAAAAATCATATCTAAAATTTTATTATTTTTCGTGTATGCATTGATTTATGTGCATGCATGCATATGAAGCTTATTTTATTGGAATTAGGGATCATATCTGAGCTTTAGAAAATTAACATGGTATCATAGCTTCATCTTTGAAAGAAACCAAAGCCTTTGGCACAGGGATATACAGGTATTTGTAGGTTTATTTTCACTAGGAGGTTGTGGACTCAATGTATCAATTGGATAGGGAATATGGCTACTGGTTTGAGATTCAAGGATTGGTTGGAGGGAGCATCAAATTTCGGCCACTGGAAAGAAAGGATTGCATTGTTGTTAGAGGAAAATGAGATCTCAGACATTTTTTAGAAGATCCAAACTCTTCCTATCGATGCAACACTTATGGTTTATTGCAACAAGAAGAATGTGAAGTCCAGAAGAATCATCTTGGATGTCGTGAAGGATCACATCATTCTACATGTGACCGGGAAGAAGAATGCCTACAAGATGTGAGAGTCTTTGACGAAGCTTTATGAAAGTGGAAACCAAAACAGGAAAATGGTGTTATGAGAGAAGCTTCAAAGCATGAAGATGTCCATATCTAATACAGTTACTTCCTATCTCACTAAAATCACTCAGATTTGTGATGGTTGGTTGTTGTTGGGGAAAAGGTTTAGGATCAAGAATTGGTTAGAACAAAACCTTGAAAGGTTTTTCTAAACCATGGGATGCCTTCGTTCATGGAATTGTTGCTAGGGAAAATCTTCCCAACTGGGAAAGACTATGGGATGATTTCATGCATGAAGAGATGAGATTGGGATCCAAGCATGCGGGACAATAGCATGGTGATGATGAGGAAAATTTTGCTCTTACAGGAAAGAGCAAAGGCAGGGATAAGAAAATATCCAATGGTGGGGCTACCTCAAAGGGTGAGAAGAAGAGAGACATGAGCAAAGTAAAATACTTTGCATGTCATAAAATAGGGCACTATGTTGGTCAATGTCTAAATAAGAAGAAGAAGGGAAAGCCACAGGTTGTGGACTTAGTAGAGGTGGATGAGTTTTCCACTAAATTTGAGAAAGAGTTCCCATTAGCGACATGCCTCTCTTCGACTTCAGCATCCACCAATGTGTGGTACATTGATATTGGTGCTTCCAGTCATATGACAGGAGTACAAGATTACTTCGAAAATATATCATAGGGTGATGTAGATCTTGATATCAAACTTGGTGATGACTCTGTGGTCAAAGAAGTTACCCGAGGAGCAATCTTGTTTCAGAGGGAGTCTCAATAGTCGATGAAACTGAAGAAGGTGTTGTATGTTCCAAGGTTGGCAAAGAACCTGATCTCAATTTCATACATAGAGGATAGTGGGTATGAGAATATTTTTCATGATGGAAAGGTATACATTCATCCTAGTAGATCCAGTTCCAAGACAGCTACGGTGTTTGGGATCAGGTGGGGGAAGATATATAGGCTCATGTTTCATCCAACTAGGGCATTGATTCACAACAGTAGCATTGACCTGTGTGAGTTATGGAACAGGAGGATTCCACATTTACACCATGTGGATTTTAATTTGTTGAAGGAGATCGTGATAGGTTTACCAGATTTTAGTGTGGATCATTAGGGTGTGTGCAAGGGGTGTTCACTCAGGAAGTATTCCAAAACTGCATTTCTGGGCAATGATAGTAGATCCAAGGGGATCTTGGATCTTATACACTCAGATGTTTGTGGGTCAATGTCATTTGTTTCCTTGAGTGAATTTTGTTACTATGTAACATTTATAGATGATTTCTCCATGAAGAGCAAGGATGAGGTCTCTAGTCGATTTCAAGAGTTAAAGGATCTTGTGGAAAATCAGACAGCAGGGAAGATTAAGCTGTTGAGATCTGAAAATGGGGGTGAGTATACCTACAATTGTTTCAAGCACTTTTGTATACGGGAAGGAATCAAGAGGGAGTTGACAGTTATGCACAACCCACAGCAGAATTGGGTTGCAAAAAGAAAGAACATGGTCATCATTGGGGTTGTGAAGGCTATGCTACATGACCAGGATATACCTATGTTCATGTGGGAAGATACATGCAATAAAACAGTCTACACGCAGAACATGAGTCCTCATAAGGTTTTGAGGAGAAAGACTCATGAGGATGATTTCACTGGAATAAAACATGATATTGGACACCTTTGAATTTATGGGTGTCTAACATATTTTAATGTCCCTTCGGATAAGAGGACGAAGCTGGATCCCAATGAAAAGAAAGGCATATTAATTGGGTACAATGAGACTTCAAAGGCTTATTGGATCTATTTTCCTTGTTGGCACCCAAAGTTTTGGCTCCATTTTTGTGCACGTGCACAAACAAATTTGTGCGTGCTCATTGTATAGTTTTGTACACACCAAAGGAATTGTGCAAAAAATGCCATAAAATGTGCATCGGAATGGATTTTGTTTGCAGCGCACTAAGTATAAAGGCTATTAAAATAATGTAACTGCAAAGAGTATTCTTATTATTATTGTTATTTTATTCATAGGATTAATCTCCATTGTGGATTAATCATGTCAGTAATTGTATTAGGACCAAATCCCCTTTTGTGGATTGGTCATCGGACAACTATAATAGGCAGAATAAGAAGTCATCCCCAGTAGTTATTATTGAGACCCAGAATTAAATTAAAGGTGGGTTTACCCACCCAGAGTGAGAGGTCAGCCCTGCCAGTGAAACCCTTTCACACGTGCTAGTGAAACTCTTTTGAGGTATATTCTCCTCCATTATCTAACCTGAGTATCTTAATCTTTCTTTCAAAAAGATTCTCTATCAAGGCTTTGAATTCCTTGAACTTGTTGAACACTTCATCTTTAGATTTCAAGAGATACAACCAGGTCTTACGAGAATAATCATCAATAAATGATACATAATATACATACCCACTAATGGAGGA
>ML846104.1:49678-63137 GCA_009831015.1 Picea engelmannii | reverse complement strand
CCAACACTAACAATTTAATTTCTAGCATCAACAACATCACAAAATTCTTCAACCATTTCTACATCAATTAAAAACATTAGGATAACAAAATTGAATTTCTACAAGATACTCTATATCCTATAGAAAAGATTTAGCATGCAAAAATACAGTTCTAGAGGATATTTTGTATCATGTAGAATGAATTAAAGACACGATATATGAGATATTTTTTAAAGGAAAGTCTTCATCACCGATACAAAAGATAAAATATTCAACACACATAGCAAGAAAAGGGTCTACAAATCATCAACTGATCCATCAACCAAGAAATGGTGAACAACAATACCATATGTCATTACTCCAACAACCTACAAACATACATGCAAAGGTAACATCTAGGTAACACAATCATCTCCCCTCTTCAACCTTTGTTAAGAAAAATCCAATTATATATCAATGCTTATTTCATATGGTAAAAACATGTATAAAATTCTAACTTGGTGATGAGAATGAGGAATTTTACCTCTCTCGTCAGTTGGGGGGTGGCCATAATTCGTGATAAGGTTCAATTAACATGTTAAGTTAAGTAAATTAAGTGCATGATCATTCCAAGAGTCATTAAATACTAAAAGGAACAAATTAAGGATTACTTAATACATCATGTCGACAGTTGTGATAAGACAACATACCAAATCCAAAAATTCGGGCATAACTCAAAGAAAAAGGGGAATTGGAGCACCATTTCAAAATTGTGAGAAAAGAAGGGTGAGTTTGAGATGTGATAAGAAAGGAGAGAATCTTGTGGGTTAGGAATATGAGCAAAGAATTAATCCAGGGAGCTAAAAATCATTTCAGGAATAGGGTTGTTACAGGTAGCCATTAAACCCTCATAGCCAAAGAAATTTCTCTCCATTGTTAAATATTCTTAGCTTTTGTTTCAATTTATATTGTTTACAAACATATGGCATTTTATAGGTTTTATATTATTTCTTGAGAAAATAACTAGCATCCTATAGAAACTAGATTTACACAGTCCTGTAGAACACAATCTTGTAAAAATACGACTGCACAATTCATGCAGGAACGATTGTGAAAAGACTATCTTGTCCTGAATTTGTTGAAGAGCCCTCATATTTTTCTTCCCCCAAAGTAAATTATTTTTGTGATTTTCTAACCACCATAATTACCTAAAGCAAGATCATGTTGTCCTATTCTATGAATAAGACCCTCTATAAGAAAACAATAACTATTTTTTCTCTCATTTTCTCACTTCAAAGACTTTTTCCCTGAGACCATCCTTGATAATTTTACTCATCAAAATCAACCATTGGAGCTGGGTTTAAGAAGAGGGACCCAACATAACCTTCTAGGGTCTATGATAATCTATAGATATTGGAATTTTATTAGAAGTGTAATTGTTGGCATATTTTGAAAGACTTAGAGGATATGATAATGATGTGGCCATGGAATTTGCTCTAAATTTTCATAATATACAAGAGCGGGAGTATGCGGCCACAATAAGGGGACTAATAATCAGAATGAATGAAATCTTCATTAGTATGAGATCTAGTTTTTTGATGGGTCTCCCTTGGGATAAAGAGGAAATACAAGAATCCATGAATGCCAAAAAGGAATTATTCCTCCCAAATGAAAAACATGATGAAGAAAAAAGTGGTATTAAAAGTGAAAGCCTCCATCATGATTTTCTATAAGTATCCTATCAAATCATCAAGTACATCACATGTGAGGGAAGAATGAGTGTGGTATATTATTAATACTTCATGCTAGACTACACCAGCTCAGACACCTTTCAAATCAAGAAACACACAAGAATTTGAGCATTCCTTACTTCCTCCTCCAATGATTAAAGGAAATGAGCCTAAAAGTGAAGAAAGGAAAACAAGAGTTCTTAGCATATCATGGGATTATAAAATTGATAGTTTCATATTCCCTCAAGAGTTTTAAGCCAAAACTTTTGTGGGAAGATTATATAAATATGGATATGCAAGCATTTGAAGAGGCACATGCAACAATGAGTTAAGAGGATAAGAAGAAGGGGAAAAAACCTAAAAGAATAACTAAACCCAAATGATCAAAACAAGAAAATAAGTAGAAAAAGCATAAAATAAATGAAAAATACAAGGAAGTGGTTGATGCTCTAACTAAACTAGGTAGCCCCTCTGTCAGTCCCTTAAAAATCACTAGTATAGAATGGGTTCATCCTATGAGGAGAAGATATAACAAAACAAAAAGGAGTCAAAAGAGAATCACATCTACTCCACTCAACATTACACCCCAAGTAGAAGAGGTAAATTATTCCCCAAGTCCAGAAGTATCAGAATAAGAAAAAGGGAAGGAACCTCAAGATGAGACAACATTAAAAGAAGAAAAACTACTCCATATTGAAGGGACCTCCAAGACAAAGACCCTTGTAGAGAATATACTCTATGCAACCTTGTTAGATTTGGATAAAGCCAAAGTTGACGTCATCAAATGGAAGAGAATGGAAAAATATAACAAAGGGGAAAAAAAAAATAAGAGGCCCCTCAAGAAGCCTCTCAAGAGTTGGAGAAGTAGCTCCAACTTATGCAGGAAAAGTTTCAGATTATGACAATGCAAAAAGTTGAATACAACAAGAAATTGAAAGTGGAAAACTAGAAACTGTAGAAGCAACTAAACAAGGAAAAAAGAGAATTCCTTGATAAGAATGACCAGGTAGAAATTATGGGGGGATACAATAAAAACACTATCCAAAGTATATTAGAGATTCTAGAATGGATACAACCTGCTAGGACATATACATTGTTCCTAAAGGAGAAGTGACATAAGAATCAGATTGAACACTTAGCTAAGTTGGTAAAATTCAACCTTGACACTCCCAAGGACTTATTGGATGTATATAAGGGATACAACATGGAGGAGAGAGCCAATTTTTGTGATTTATATTTACATAACCTCATCCTACTACACCCCTACAATTGGAATCCAAATCTATATGTGGGGGATTTCCATATGATGGCCTTTCCATCATGGCTAAGGAATGAAGAAATGAGGGCAGAGGAACTAAAGAAGTACAAGGAAAAAGAACTTCAAACACACTTGTGGATTAAAGTTGAGGCAGCTAGACTTGTGAACATTATAACCAACCATCACAACCTCTCTTTGGATAAAGATGTATCCCTAGGTTAGACAACCAAGAAGCATTAAGTAATGGTTGTCTTAGATGACTCATTAATATTGCTGGGAGAAGATGCAACAGAGGCTTTCCACAGGAGGTGCCACTCCTTACCTCATAGTTTGCAAATCAGAGAGCCTCACTCTCCCAAAATCCTGCAACTTTGCCTCCTAAGGACACCTTGGTGCAAAGATACCCTACGAAAGATGAAAACTAAATGGATTGGTTTGAAGATGAATCCCCCACTCCTTCTCCCTATAGCACTTATGGTTGACTTCAACATAGGAAATTAAGAACAAGAGTGGGCCAGTATTATGAAAATAATGGATATCATGAGAAAATGAGCAACAATCCATCACAAGGTATGTGTCCCGAGATGTGAGACAAGAATTTAATGAAAAAAAACAAAGTATTAAATATCAAAAACTTACTGAACAAGAACAAGGTACAAGAAAGTAACCTAGTAGTGGTGAAGAGCCTAGTGGACAACAACAACAGTAGTGAGAGAAGAGGAACCAAATTTTGTTGCACAAATGGTGTGCAAGGTTTCATTTGGGGGGTGACGATGAGCCCAATCATTGCCTATAATAAAGGCTCATCATAGGCACATTTTTTCACCATAATATGACTTAATACTTTTTTTTGACCATATTTAATATTAATTCATGGATATTTTTGCATGTTTCTTAGAAAATGTGTTTTGAGGTGGAATTTTGTGTATATTATACCTTTTTTCTCTAACATCTATGAAAAATGTGTAGCACCAAGTCAGTCAAACTCCATGAACCAAGAGAGTGTAAGGGTGATAACATTGTAAAAACAAGGGATTTTGTCTCCCTTAAAGCGTTGCCAACAAATAATCAAGGGACATTGTCCCCACCTACCTCTTGAGTGCTCTTTGTTCATTCATATCTACTCATGATCAACAAAATTTCAAGATCTAAATGGGATTGTCTGAGATCCCCTATTTCCCCACTTCTCTCCTTAATCTAAGGAAGGAGGTCAAATTTTGAAGACTATATATAGACCTCTAGCTTAGGAGACAAGGATACATATTTTCGATAATATTGTATTGATACTTTTATCTGAATACTTTTGTTGGATACTTACAAAATTTTTAATCGTAATGTACTATTGATGTTAATGGAATGAAGATGGTTTTGTTTTCATCTTATTAGAGTTTTCTCAAGATTACTTGTTCTTATTAGGTAGGGCCCACTAAAGAGGGCTCAAGGAACTTGTTGCACTTTTCTTTTCTTTTTTGCATCTTAAGATAGTGATTAGTGAGAATTTCATTCCTTTTGAAGATTAATGTAGTTTTGCATGATTAATTTTTCTTTCTTTGAGGTTATCATTAACTAGTTAGTTACAACAGACATCCTGTAAAAAGATTCAACAACCTATTGGAACATTCTTGGGTGTCTTGTCAAGGCCAAGAACCTCAAATATATTCCATTTTATTATATTCTATATTTTTTTATACTTCAAAAGACTTACACTATCTTTATAGGCCCCTTTTGGCTTCATGTAGGAGTTTGCTATAGAAATTGCTTAGTTCTTGTAGAAACTATATAGTTCTTGTATACACCTCTTGTAATACTATTTTAGTTCCATATTTTAGTTTATCTTAATATTCTTTTCATAGGAACAAGAATGAAAATTAAGAAGACATATGTCTTGATATTGATCAAAGGGTTACGCATAAAATAGTTTGTTTAGTCCATGTGTTAGTTTGTCTTTTCTTTAATTGATTTTTTTCATACATTAGAATGACTTCATCTATTGTTTTTAGTTTTCTCTTTATGGTTTAGTATCCTTTATTTCCTACCATTAGACTAAATTCTTTTTCTGCAATTTAGATTAACTATCCTTTCAAGTTGGTGTGATTTTGTTTCTATAAGTAATTTAAAGTTTCTCTTTGACATTTCAATTTCATGCACCATTTAATGCATTCTATCCCTTGATCAATCTCAGACCCATATTTTTTCAGTGCTCAATACATATACATTTCACAACACTTATTGAGTTTGTACGAACCCCAAGTTGACAAAATAAAGTAAGGCGCCAAGGGTACAATAATATTATTGATTTAATTCCTAGGGACATTACTCATCTGTATTAACTTCTGTTTCAATAATGTTATCAATCCATACATAGTCACAAAATATTAAATGATCATATGAAACAAAAATTTCCTTCCTATGCTTCCTTTACTCCTCTCTTGCATCTTGAATTGATGCACTTACGACACTCAAAGTTGCATTTTCCTTATCTATTCCTTCTATTACAACTATGGAATCCTATCCATACTCTTCTATTTCCACCGAGGTAGTCTATTTATCATAATATCCTTCATCTTTATGGAATTCTTCTTCAAAATCATGTTCATGTTCCTCTTGTTCATAGAAACAATTTTCTATGCTTTCATAATTAAATTTGATAATAGTAGCACTTTGATATTTCCTCTCAACTTTCATAGCCTCCAAGGTTTCTTTTTCTTTAAGCTGATATATATTTTCTACAACCTTATGATCTACCATAAACTTATATACTTCAATTTCTACAAAAACAAACTCATCATCTTTCTTTCTTTCAACCATAGGTTGGTTGTCTCCTATGTTCATCAATTCCTACATCAATTTCATCTCTTTGTTGAGTTCAATGACTTCTTCTTGGAGATCGGTTTTATCATATATGTCTCCAAATTCAATTGCTTCCAACTTTCCATCCACTCCATTGATTTCTTCTTTGATCACAACCCTAAATATTCCATGTTTTCTAGCAACCTCTCCTTCAAATTCATGAGTTTTTGCATTAATTACAACATCAAAGGTGGTTTCCCATTCTTCACAGTCTTTGTCAAATTTATCCCCAATTCCTACAAAAAAATTAATGATATCTTCTTCACTTGAAACACGATCTTGATGGTTTCTTTATCCTTCTATTATACCTACATATGCACAAATATTACAGTTTTTATATAAATTATCGGCCCTCATGCACTCATCCTTGAAGTATTCTCCATTATTAGCTTCATGATAGATCATTTAGCTTCATCATCGTCTTTTTTATCCACATTTTCTAATAGTATGGATAAAATAGGATTTGGATCCCTTATATAAATAGTGAGGGGATATTTGAAAATGTTTTAGAGTTGATTCATGAGTGGGAAGATTGAATTGAATTAATAAGGTAGTTTGTATATCCCATAGATTGAGACCGCAATCCACTATATGTATCCCCATTTTTGTATTCTCTAGTTGATCGGGGAAGGAGAAAATGTGAGTGTATCTATATAAGAATCTGTAATATCATTAAAATAAATAAAGGTGTATAGTGTTCCCCTTGGTAACCTTTCATCTATTCTCTTCTCTACCATTTGGTGACCTACTTAGACCTCCTTCACATAGAGGATTATTCCACTTTATTCTCCCCTTACTCTTGGGAACCTTCGATATCCCTCTTATTCAATTTCTATTGTCACGATCTCATAAATTTTCTTTTTGATGGAATCATTACATGCACACTTCTCATTATCAATAAAATCATCAAATACATTTTGTTTTCCCCATGGAACATGCTCAAACAACTCTCCTTATTTTGGTGCACACTCCATAACCTCATCCTTACTATCACCATCACTTTATTTTTTCAAATATGGCTTATTTTCCATGGCATCTTATTCATCATTTTCCTCATCTATTGTGAGGTCTCCATCCATTTGTTTTCCTCAAAAAAATGACTCAACATTTGATTTCTTATAGGGCGTGGTTTCACAACCTACTCCAAAATATCCAACATTTTCTAGATTTTCTCACATGTGGACCAGACTTAATACACTCCTAAAGGTCTTTTCTTCTTAATTAAATTCTTCAAATATTTTCCTTGGCAAAGGTTTCCTTGATGTATTGGGATGCCTCAAAATATTCTAGATTAATTAACAATTCCCTCATTTCTTCACATGCTTCTTATAGGGCCTCTTCTTCATAATGCTTTCTCCTAAGAAAATTCCCAAGATTCACTTTCCTTTTTCATTCCATGCTTGCACTTTCAATCTCCAATAATTTATTCACACTCTATAGATATAATCAACTTAACTATTGGATATATCTTCAAATATCCACTTCTCTAATTTTTTTCCATATAATTTTCTCTTGGATAGTTATACCCAACTTACACTCTTGATGGAGATATTGTCTTCTCAAATTTCTCAAAATTTACCAAACAAATATACCCACAATCATAGTTGTGGAGTTTCCTCAATATTCAATATAGCCTGTACCCAACCACAATTGGAGTTGTTTACTTATTTTCTCTTGCAACTCTATCAAACAACCTTAATTTTTAGAGCTAAAAATTGTGTCAAGATATTGTTTCTTTGATACCAAATTCATGATAGGGGTCCCCTATAGAGTTAAACATCGTGGAAAAAACACAAGACAAAATGTTACAATTGGCCTTGTATTCTCACTTCCCCTATAGGATGTAATTCAACCAAAATAGACAAACATGATCACTATAGTATCTAAATATTACAGTGATAAATGCTTCTAAAGTGAAACAAATTTAACACATAGAAATTAAACACATACAAGGGAATTTTATTCATTAAACTAGCTCAATAGGCCTTCTATTAAATTTTAAGATGTTTATGAAATTTACATTTTACAAGACTCTATGGGTTTTTATTTTTCTAAATGTTAAAATGATATAAAATTCTGTTAATCCCTAATATTGGCTCATTACCCCTTAATTGGGGCATATTATATTAGTAATTTTATTTTATTTATGTTGGCTTTAGGCCATTAGTTGTAATTATACCTCCTAGTCTCCTATATATACCAAGGATACATTTTCATTATGAATCATCTTGTACTTGAACATTTAAGTGGGGTAAAAGGAGGTTTCCCCCTCAAAGAGGCTTATTATCTGAAATTATCTCTTTTTCAAGGTGTTGAGTACTTTTTCTGAGGTTTTTCTATGCTACATTGCTATTTGGTTCTTAACATATGGTATCAAAGCTCAAGGTCTTGGGGTTTCGCAGCTACATCTGAGACACCTTGGAATTTTCACTATCACTTTTTTGCTACAACGTTTTAGAAGGAACGGATTGGAAGATATTTAGTAGATGGATCAAGGTATGTTGGGTTCAAATTTCATCTCCTGATACCTTATACTTTCGGAGATACAACCTGTACAAGATAGGGTTCTGGGATCATCATGAACTGAGTCATTGCAGAATTTTCTCTATAAAAACTTTTATGTAATGTTTCAGACACTGAAATTTGAAGGATATTCACAAAAATTAGTAAGGTATCTATGGTAAATATTTTAGCTTCTGGGTCATTGTAAATTTGTATATACACCTTGTGTAAGATAGGGTATTTGACTAGTCCTATTGACTAGTCTCAAGAAGGTGTTCCAGGTAAAACAATCATAACGTCTTCCTAGAGTATCCCAATTGAGTGGGACCAATTTCATTGGATTATGGATAGTCTCTAGTATTTTGGGTATGAGTTTCATAATTTTATATCAATTATTTTGTGCAGGGCACACTATACATGTGAGATCTACTGGAAAGGCCAACAATCGGCAAGTTGTGGGAAAGTTACCATAAATTACACTTGGCACATCCAATTTTGATCAGACCTGTGGCATTGCAGAGAAGAAATATCAGAGAGCTACATTAAAGAAATTTTCATACCCGGAAGGGCCGAAACTTGGGAGATTCAACAGAAGAAAGATTATCTAGCAGAACCACCTCAAAATCAAGGTTCAAAAGTGATACTTGACCAACATGCCACCCAAAAAGGGAACTACTACACCAAATAAGCCTCTAGACAATCCTACTTGGACTCTTGATGAAGGTGAAGAAATGCATAGGGACATAAATGATTTACAAAAGAAGATAGTAACAAAAGATGAGCTACAAGAGATGGAAGCTAAGTTGGAGGCAAACATGGATGGCTTAAAAGAGGAGATCATGGAAGTATTGAAAAAATTTGTAACAGAGAAGACACCTAAAAGTGAAAATGAATCCCATGAAATTCATGATGAGGACATAAAGAAGGTGAATCAAGAATGGAGAAACTCCAACTTTGGGTTAAAGACCAACCATGTTCCTAATATCGATATGAGGAAGTTTGATGGCAAGGACTCAATCACATGGATACTTTAGATGGAGAAATTCTTTGATCTACATAATGTGCCACATACACAAAAGGTACGAATTGCTTCTTTATATTTAGAACCTAATCAATTTGTATGGTATCGATGACTTTGTTCTCACAAATCTCTTGTCACTTGGACAATTTTCACAGAAGAAATGATAGCACACTATGAGGATACAAGGAGCAATACCTTCTTTAGCCAATTGATAAATCTCAAGCAAAAGGGTTCAGTTATCGAGCACATTGAGAACTTCCTGTAACAAACTTCCAGTTTAGTTACGACATCAAACATCTCATAACAAGTGAAAAATTATTTTTGTGTGTGCGTGTGTACAAGGGTAATAAATAAATTATACTCTACGTCGCAACACTACAACGGACATGACACATGCAAATCCGACAACAACCTAACGACCTAAGATGCACATCAAGCATCTAGAAGCAATGAACGACAATCAACTGACGAAAAATAAGACTGACTACCTGCTCGTCCTACCCTGCAATGGTTAGGACCTCCAGGACACATAAGCAACGCTCAAGCCCAGGTTCCCATCGATTTTGACCATTTAAGGTCTCAGGGCTGCCGACTATTCTAAGGAACTAGGTGGTGTCTACATCCCATTAATCCAATCATACACCACAATTCAAGTCTAGAATTATCAACATACTTAACCATCAATTCCTCATAGTGAATAATATTAATCTACTCTACTTAATCAATCCTTCAAGCAATGTTGAGCGTAAAAGAGTAAGAGGATATTACATAAAGAATAATAAATCAAGAGCATAAGTACAATCTTATTCTTATATAGCTAAACTATACATCTTCATATTAAGGACTATCTTCTAGGAATATGTAAGGAATTAAAAGCTGAGAATTACATAATCATTATGAGAAACTATAACAAGATCAATCTTCTTAAGAAATACATTAATTTTAATACTACTTTACATTATGCATCCATTTTATAAAACTAATAAAATCATTCATAAATAACAATTAATAAAACTGCTTGCATATCCATTAAAAAAAACTAAGAGAATCCATCATAACACACAATATGGAAGGAATTTCAAGGCTACCTTACGCTTCTATTGAAATGAACCTATCTTAATTTCAGCCCATAACTAAGAATAGAGAAGGTAATTCATATATTATCTTTGTGACAGCCCCATCCAGTACAACTCCTATGCTTATGAAAATAACAATAGGGAAACAAACTAAATATTGATAGTGCACCTGAAGATGGAAGAAAATTCAAGTCAACCGATATTATAAGAATGATTTATCCGACATCCTTCCAGTCCATTGAATCGAATTTTGGTGTGTGATTATGCCCATAGTTACCATACACAGCCAGATTAATATAGATGTGCACCAGTGTTGTGTAATTCTGCCCATAGTTACCATATCGGCCATTTAAATCGAGATATATAGATATGGTCATATATATATATATATATATATGACTTATTTGGCTGTACTTTGCGCTTATCTCAGTCATATTCAGTTGTATTCAGTTATATTTTAGAATACTTTTTTTGCATATTCGAAAGTAGGTTGAATATAAAATTTAGTATTTCAAGAGTAATTGTTATTTTTCAACTTTATATTTTCCATATCGTATCTACTATATGCGAACACATATATGACAACTATGCTTCTGCCTTAAAGGAACAATATTAAGGAAAACATATTGTAGACTATACCAGTTTTAATAAACAAAATGCCATGCGATGATTACAACACGTTTGAAACATATAAAACCTGAACCTTAGTTATCAAGGCATTGGTTTACGAATAAAGTAAAAAAAAAACAGCCATTACATATATGCCATAGCACAGAGTTAAATTACAGCCATTATGTATATGCCATAGCGCAGAGTTAGATTACAAAAACCATTACAGATATGCCAACGAGGTAATAATAATAAGACAACCATAATAATAAGACAGAGGTAATAATAATGCAACCAATACAGAGACACGATTTTGCAGAGGAAATGACTCTATGGCCATACATAAAAATAATTCACCAGTTAAGTGATGAAGACGCAAGGCCAAAAGAAAACGCTCAAAAGAATTCGCCCAGGTGTAAATTCGCCCCAAGACTTAACACAAGTATAAAGTTCCCCCAAAAAATTTCACCTAGGTAAGTCAAAAGAATTTTGCTCGGGTAAAATTATTTCTCTCAGGAAAAAGAACTCAAACTATGCCCAAGGGTTAAATGGTAATGAAAATGCCCTGGTATTCATAATCACTACCTCAGAAAGATTACAGTGGTACTAATTTGGTAGGGAGATGAAATTTATAAAATGTTTAATATCAAAAATGTAAAATCGCTTTGCACAATCGGTGAAATAATGCAGGGCATCAATGCCCAGAAAAGGCAAATGAAAATCATAGAGATGATTGCAGGGGAATCACCCAAAAACGCAAAGTAATCCACTATTTTGCTGTCCCAACAACAACACATAAAATTTCTATCTCCATGTTAAAACACAGGCATGAGGTCCATCGCAGACAATTATATCTATTTTTTCTCATTCTATCGGGATACCAAGCAATGCAGAAAGGGAGATTGGAATGTTTTTCCATTCGGTAGGGATGTGGAAACTTAAGGATCGCCGACACAACCTATCCTTATCAATAAAAGTTGATCTCCCTGTTCTCCACAGTAAATGTTGGCTTTAAAATAAAACAATTCAATGACCAACACATAACATAAATGTGATCGTTGGTAGTGTAGGAGTAAGGGAATAACTCAACCAAATGATGAATTTTCAACCTTAAATTTGTCCAAGCAGCCAACAAAACATAATCGCCGAATTCACAAGGGTAAGCTATTGTCAAGGTATGAAATATTGCAAAGGTAGAAATTTAGAAGACGTAAAGATAAAAAAACACAAGGCCACTCAACACCAGAAGGCGCAATAGCAACAATCGATCAAGGAATAGGACAGAGGTAGACGGCTATAGGTGCATCCTTCGCTCATCATCATTGCACAGAAAAGTAGGGCATCGAGATCCATAGGTCTTTTAACACTAAGGTGACGACCGTAGATCAGGCTCCTAGCCGACTGCTCAGGCAAGGACTGGCGAGCTAGGGACGAAAGGCAAAACAATCACAAGGGTCATAGTCAACCACAGGGATACCAAGTCATGCGAGAATGAAGGCCATGGGAGTCAACATTCATTGAGCTAGGCTGAGCAAATTTCAGTTTATTAACTTTTAAAATAACATTAGTTACTTTTCCATAAAATAAGCAGATCCAATCATAAGTCCTAATATGTTCTACTATACAAAATGAAGAGAGCACACCATTGCCTGATTGCTGCTCTGAATGACAGCTCGCGTGCTTCGTGGAACTCCCGCTCGTCGACCATTGGGACTTCACCGGTACCTCCCAACCAATGCTACGGGTAATCTTCTTCCCCCTTAGCCCCCCAAGCTGCAAAGGGGCCACACACACTATTAAGAGGTTTCATCTAGCTCCTAGCTCACCTCGCAAGGTCGAGCTACCACTCCTCTCCGAGCTGGGTATCTCAACTCCCACAAGTAAATCAGTCAAGTAGATATTTCTACAGCGTAACGTTATGCAAACAGAAGATGATCCTTCATCCTTCTCCTTCCTTCATTTTATAGAGTTTCCAACTTCCTTTCTTTCCTAAAATCTCATTTAATTAAAGTTTTAAAAATAAATTCCTAAAAATTCCTCTCCATACAAGTGTTACCCATCCCCTTCATTCCTCCATTATTTAATTTCTATAATTAATTAATTATCTTAATTCCCTCACCCACCTAGAGTTACTCCTAGAATCACTCATAGGTGTCCCCAAATTCCCTTATAGGTTTTGAAGGCTTTCTCTATTATGAAGTTGCTAAATCAGTTTAAAATTAGAAAGCTCTTAAATGGTAGACTCTTACTTAGTCGGCTTTCTACTTTTTCCCTCAAGTTCCCCTTTTCCCCTTTTTATGCTACCTCTTTCCCCTTTTTACTTAGAACTCAAAAGGCAAGTGTGAAATTAACCCTTTTTCCCTCTTCTTATTTAATTAGTATATTTTAATCCATTAAGGTAATAAAACAATTAATTCCCTTTTTAAATTTTAATCCAACATAATAATTAAATTCC
>ML846104.1:28176-49578 GCA_009831015.1 Picea engelmannii | reverse complement strand
TATTTGGCTGTACTTTGCGCTTATCTCAGTCATATTCAGTTGTATTCAGTTATATTTTAGAATACTTTTTTTTCATATTTGAAAGTAGGTTAAATATAAAATTCAGTATTTCAAGAGTAATTGTTATTTTTCAACTTTATATTTTCCATATCGTATCTACTATATGCGAACACATATATGAAAACTATGCTTCTGCCTTAAAGGAACAATATTAAGGAAAACATATTGTAGACTATACCAGTTTTAATAAACAAAATGCCATGCGATGATTACAACACGTTTGAAACATATAAAACCTAAACCTTAGTTATCAAGGCATTGGTTTACGAATAAAGTAAAAAAAAACCCAGCCATTACATATATGCCATAGCACAGAGTTAAATTACAACCATTATGTATATGCCATAGCACAGAGTTAGATTACAACAACCATTACATATATGCCAACGAGGTAATAATAATAAGACAACCATAATAATAAGACAGAGGTAATGATAATGCAACCAATATAGAGACATGATTTTGCAGAGGAAATGACTCTATGGCCATACATAAAAATAATTAACCAGTTAAGTGATGAAGATGCAAGGCCAAAAGAAAACGCTCAAAAGAATTCGCCCAGGTGTAAATTCGCCCCAAGACTTAACTCAAGTATAAAGTTCCCCCAAAAAATTTCACCTAGGTAAGTCAAAAGAATTTTGCTCGGGTAAAATTATTTCTCTTAGGAAAAAGAGCTCAAACTATGCCCAAGGGTTAAATGGTAATGAAAATGCCCTGGTATTCATAATCACTACCTCAGAAAGATTACAGTGGTACTAATTTGGTAGGGAGATGAAATTTATAAAATGTTTAATATCAAAAATGTAAAATCGCCTTGCACAATCGGTGAAATAATGCAGGGCATCAATGCCCAGAAAAGGCAAATGAAAATCATAGAGATGATTGCAGGGGAATCACCCAAAAACGCAAAGTAATCCACTATTTTGTTGTCCCAACAACAACACATAAAATTTCTATCTCCATGTTAAAACACAGGCATGAGGTCCATCGCAGACAATTATATCTATTTTTTCTCATTCTGTCGGGATACCAAGCAATGCAGAAAGGGAGATTAGAATGTTTTTCCATTCGGTAGGGATGTGAAAACTTAAGGATCGCCGACACAACCTATCCTTATCGATAAAAGTTGATTTCGTTGTTCTCCACAGTAAATGTTGGCTTTAAAATAAAACAATTCAATGACCAGCACATAACATAAATGTGATCACTGGTAGTGTAGGAGTAAGGGACTAACTCAACCAAATGATGAATTTTCAACCTTAAATTTGTCCAAGCAGCCAACAAAACATAATCGTCGAATTCACAAGGGTAAGCCGTTGTCAAGGTATGAAATATTTCAAAGGTAGAAATTTAGAAGACGCAAAGATAACAAAACACAAGGCCACTCAACACCAGAAGGCGCAATAGCAACAATCGATCAAGGAATATGACAGAGGTAGACGGCTATAGGTGCATCCTTCGCTCATCATCATTGCACAGAAAAGTAGGGCATTGAGATCCATAGGTCTTTTAACGCTAAGGTGACGACCGTAGATCAGGCTCCTAGCCGACTGCTCAGGCAAGGACTGGTGAGCTAGGGACGAAAGGCAAAACAATCACAAGGGTCATAGTCAACCACATGGATACCAAGTCATGCGAGAATGAAGGCCATGGGAGTCAACATTCATTGAGCTAGGCTGAGCAAATTTCAGTTTATTAACTTTTAAAATAACATTAGTTACTTTTCCATAAAATAAGCAGATCCAATCATAAGTCCTAATATGTTCTACTATACAAAATGAAGAGAGCACACCATTGCCTGATTGCTGCTCTGAATGACAGCTCGCGTGCTTCGTGGAACTCCCGCTCGTCGACCATTGGGACTTCACCGGTACCTCCCAACCAATGCTACGGGTAATCTTCTTCCCCCTTAGCCCCCCAAGCTGCAAAGGGGCCACACACACTATTAAGAGGTTTCATCTAGCTCCTAGCTCACCTCGCAAGGTCGAGCTACCACTCCTCTCCGAGCTGGGTATCTCAACTCCCACAAGTAAATCAGTCAAGTAGATATTTCTACAGCGTAACGTTATGCAAACAGAAGATGATCCTTCATCCTTCTCCTTCCTTCATTTTATAGAGTTTCCAACTTCCTTTCTTTCCTAAAATCTCATTTAATTAAAGTTTTAAAAATAAATTCCTAAAAATTCCTCTCCATACAAGTGTTACCCATCCCCTTCATTCCTCCATTATTTAATTTCTATAATTAATTAATTATCTTAATTCCCTCACCCACCTAGAGTTACTCCTAGAATCACTCATAGGTGTCCCCAAATTCCCTTATAGGTTTTGAAGGCTTTCTCTATTATGAAGTTGCTAAATCAGTTTAAAATTAGAAAGCTCTTAAATGGTAGACTCTTACTTAGTCGGCTTTCTACTTTTTCCCTCAAGTTCCCCTTTTCCCCTTTTTATGCTACCTCTTTCCCCTTTTTACTTAGAACTCAAAAGGCAAGTGTGAAATTAACCCTTTTTCCCTCTTCTTATTTAATTAGTATATTTTAATCCATTAAGGTAATAAAACAATTAATTCCCTTTTTAAATTTTAATCCAACATAATAATTAAATTCCCTTATTTTTTTTTTAAACTATTCATTTCCTACTCCCCTCATGTTACAAGATTTAACAAAGATCATAGTTATTATTCATTTGGATTTTATTTTTACTATCATTATTATTATATTTTTTTTTTTATCGAGAGATAAATTTTTACCACTATATAGTTTAGACTTCAACCTTAAATTTTTGTATTAGGCAACATTTAATTAGCGAATTTGTTCTCAGAATAATTAACATGTTATTTGTCATGAGGCCATTCTAGGTTCATTCCTCTATCATCCTTAATGCGACGTGCCCTTCAGAACACACTAGGTGCTCCAAGGGTACCAATCGCCTCATCTATTCCCCTCCGCGATGTGCCCTTCAGGATGCACCACGTGCTCCAAGGGAACCACTCACCTCTTGACTGACTTGGTAGACATCAATAACCCCTGGAGTCAATACTCCGCTAGGTGAACTTGTGGGAGACTAAGGGCCTCTAAGGAATAAGGCCCTTGCCTTATTGCACACCCCTTAGAATCATCGTGAGCAACTGTCGCAATCTGCCCCCATGACATCATGGGTCCTATTGAACTAGGTAATCGTTAACCTACAGTTCGAGCCACGGCAGGAGTTCTAGTAGGCTGTGGCAGAGATGTTGCCCACACCTCTCCCTCAACATCTCTGGTAGTCATGTGTGACCCCTTTACTCCATATGTGAGTCTGGTCGGCAAGCTATCATCAGCCTGCATCATCAACAAATCATGTCAGAACATATCCATATCATATCATCTAGTCATATGCACTAAGATCACAATAAAGTAATCAAACCCCAATGGCACACTCCCTTACTCGATCCAAAGTCCAAGGGGTTTCATCGATGCCTCTTCATCCTCGAGTTCCAAAATACTACACACTCAGTAAAACCGAGTCAATAGCACCTGTCTATGTCAACGTAGTAAAACAACATGTCATCAACCCATAACACCTGATAATCAAAATCAAGATTTTTAATAGCATAATAATCCGGATCACTTGTGAGAAAGTGTCCTCAAAGAATAAGTTTGCTCAGTGCGCCAGAGCAAGATGTTACATACACCCCCTCTTGGTCTAAAATTCGTCCTAAAGTTTCACAGTATAAATGTCAAAACAAAGTGAATCATAGTATCATATGTCTATCTATCAAACAAAAATGGAAACTGTTGGCGCATAACATATGCGTCCTCCCAGGTCACCGAGTGCGGACTATAATTGTCCCACTGGACCTTGACCTGATCTACCGTTCGACGTCGTAGCTGTCAAACACGATGATCCAAGATGTGGACCGGCTCAGCCGTGAGCGCTCCCACGTCTGATACCTGCAAGGAACGCATGTCAATAACATGTGTAGGATCACTAATATAATGTCTCAAAACAGATACATGAAAAACATCATGCATACGCCTGAAGGAATTAGGCAAGGCTAGTCGATAGGCCACATGCCCCTTTCTCTCCACAATCTCGAAAGGTCCCACGATCCTAGGAGAGAGTTTATCTCCCTTTCCAAACTTGATCGAACTGTTGTACGGTTTAACCCGCAAGAAGACTCGGTCACCGACCTAATAACTACGGTTGAGATGGTGCGCATTGACATAACTCTTCTATCGATCATGCGCTTCTTTAATCCTTTGTATTATTGTTTACATTTTCTCTTCCATTTCTTGGATCACTTCTGGTCCCACCAGGACCCTATCCTCACGCTGATCCCAACTCAAGGGCGTTCGACACAGTCACCCGTAAAGAAACTTGAAAGGTGCCATCTTAATGGTGCTTTGGTAATTGTTGTTGTAAGAGAAATCCACTAGTGGCAAGAATTATTCCCAACGCTTTTGTTGGTCCATCATGTACATGCGCAACATGTCCTCCAAGGTTTGGTTCTTTTGTTCAGTCTACCCGTCAGTCTTTGGGTGATATGCAGTACTAAAGTTAAGTTGGGTTCCCAAGGCCTCTTGGAAACTCATCCAAAATCATCCAGTAAACACCAATCCTCGATCGGATATAATCCTCTTAGGCACGCCATGTAGTATCACAATCTCACTGATGAAAACTCTAGCTATGTCGGGTGCCTGATAAGTCGTACACACAGGAATAAAGTGAGCACTCTTCATCAGAGTGTCTACTGCTACGAAAATCGAGTCATGTCTCCTTGCCTTCAGTGGCAATCCAACAATAAAATCCATTGAAATAATGTCCCATTTTGATTCTGGAATAGCATGTGGTTGTAGTAATCCTGCTGGGTGTCTATGTTCAGCTTTTACCTGCTGACATTCTAAACATCTGGCCACATAGTTGATTATGTCTGCCTTCATTCCTTTCCAGAAGAATAAGGGTTTAAGGTCTGCCCTCATCTTCATGACTCCCAGGTGAGCCATGTATACTTCTCTATGAACCTTTCTTAGGATCAACATCCTCAACTCGTCATTTGGCAGTACGTAGATCCAACTTTTAAACCTCAATAAACCATCGCTATCAAATGAGAATCCCTCAAATCTTGGTACCATCATTGTGTTTTATCCTAGAAAACCCTCGACCTCTTTGTACCAGTCATCATTACACTGTAAAATGTGAATCTTTTCACGTATATTCATTTGAATCTGCAACACCGAAAAGATGTGCAGTCTCCGACTCAATGCGTCTACCACTCAGTTCACCGTTCATTTTATGTAAGTAATCTCAAAGTTGTACTCACTAAGAAATTTCGACCAACGCCGTTGTCGCGCATTTGGGTCGCTTTGCATAAAGATGTGTTGTAGTGCACAGTGGTCAGTATTTAGTTCAAATTTTCATCCAAGAAGGTAGTGTCTCCAAACCTTCAATGCATATACAATGGATAACAACTCCAAATCCTGCGTTTCGTAGTTCTCCTCATGCCTTCTTAGTTTCCTTGAAATGTAAGCAATCACTCGCTTGTCTTGCATAAAGACTCTGCCTAAGCCTTCCTTGGATGTGTCAGTGCATACCAGGAAGTCCATGTCCATGTCATGGACTTTTAGTATCGACGTTTTTGTCAATGAATCCTTGAGCCTCCGAAATGCTTCCGTGCATTTCTCAGTACAAACAAACTTCTTGTTCTTCTTCTGCAACTCCGTGATCGGATTTTCTATCTTTGAAAATCCCTCGACGAACCATCGATAGTATCCTGCTAAACCCATGAAGCTACGCACTTCCGGGACATTCATCGGCGCAGGCCATTCAATAATAGCCTTGACCTTTGCTGGATCCATAGCGATGCCTTCGTCGGATATGACATGCCCTAAGTAGTGAATCTTTGATTGATAAAAAGAGCATGTGGACAAATTCCCATACAATTTGTGCTCTTGCAGACACTGTAGTACGAAGCACAAGTGCTCATCATGCACCTCCATCATCCAAGAGTAAATCAAAATATCGTCAATGAACACTTGGACAAACTTGTCCAAGTACTCACGGAACACCCCGTTCATCAAACTCATAAATACCCCTGGGGCGTTTGTCAGTCCAAATGATAAAAAAAATACTCATAATGTCCAAACCTTGTCTTAAAGGTGGCCTTAGGGACATCATCCTCCTTGATCCATAACTGGTGATACCCTGATCGCAAATTTATCTTGGAGAACATCGTCGCTCCCTTCATTTGATCGAATAGATCATCAATTATTAGGAATGGATATTGATTCTCTATCGTGGCCTTGTTCAATTGAAGGTAGTCAATGCAAAGCCTCCACGATCCATCCTTATGTAGTATGAAAATAACATGTGCACCCCATGGTGACACACTAGGACATATCAGACCAAGGTCCAACAACTCCTTCAGTTGCATTTTCAACTCTTGTAACTCCAGAGTTGAAATTCGATAAAGCGTTCTTGCTATCAGTTCAGTTCCTGGTTTTGAGGTCTATGGTAAGCTCCAATTCCCTCTCTGACGACATCCCAGGTAATTCCTCTAGAAATACGTCTACAAACTCTCTCACCACCGGAAGGTGTTCTAGAGTTTCTGCTACTCCCTTCTCATTTAACGCAAGGATCACATAAAGCTTGCACCCCTTGCGCATGCTTTTTTGAAGCTGCAAGGAAGAGATGAACCTTAAGGAAACTCCCTAGTTCCGGCCTACAATCACACATCTCTGTCCCTCGTCATCGACCAAGCTCAACCATTTTTTCTTACAGTTGAGTATCGCCTCATGCGATTCCAACCAATCCATACCAATAACGACGTCATAAGATCCTAAGATCATGACATATAGGTTGGCCCTTGTGAAAAACTCTCCCAGGTTAAGGATACATCCTGTAACCTTTCCTCCAACCTTTTGTTTGGCTCCAGAAGCCATCTCCTTGAAGCTAAACTCATCCTGTTCGACTACCTTTACCTTAATCATTTTTAGCACTGCACCTGAAATGAAACTCTCAGTCGCAAAGGGATCTATCAAAATACTAAAGGTTTGGTCAGCGACGGTACCTATCATCTCAAGAACAGTGGACTAGTGCTCTGTCTGGCGATTATTCACCGTTGCATGAATCCGATGGGTCTTGCCCATATCTCCCACGGTAGTGGGTCCGGTTGATCCGGATTCTCTAGTCATCTCCACCGGGCAGTGACACTGGTAGTGTGGCTCCCCACATGTCCAACACCCCTTCTTAGGCCCAGTAGTCCTGGTACTCGAAGTAGAAGACGATAGCCCATCGGCCTGGAATCCTGGTCTGCTCTACTGAATAGGACTAAATTGATGCTACTGCGGTCGATGTTATTGCTGATGTTGTGGTCCCTGATAAGGTGTCCACTGCTGAGGTGTCAGTCGTCGAGGTGTAGTGAAAGTGGATCCCCTTTGTAAGTCATGATATCACGGTGTATGTCTGGCTAGTGTCTGATGCTGCTGTGCTCCAGATGAAACATGCCCTGAAGGTCTCGCTGGAGTCCTGGTCTGAACCCTGCTGATAAGCTCCTCCTCTGCTATGAGGGTCTTCTGGATGACATCATGCAAGGTTTGAGGCATCAAAATCCTAACCTTTGCACGTAGGCTGCCGTTAGGGCCGAACATGAACCTGTTCACCTTACAGTTCTCAGTGTTAAGGTGTGGAGCATACCGGAGCGGCTCCATAAAATGGGCCTTGTACTCGGGTACTGTACAACCTCCCTGTCGTAAGGTGTTGAACTCATTGAGCTGACACTCAATGAATTCCTCTGCACGGTACCTCTCTCAGAACCATTCCTCGAATAGTTACCATGGCATGTCTTCGATGGCCATGTTCAGCTGCGGTAGGGGCATCTTCCACCATAGAAGAGAGATCCCCTTTAGTTGAAAGACTGCCATGCAAACCTTCATGTTGGAGGTATAATCGTGAAGTGCGAAGCACATTTCCATGTTCTCCAACCATGCCTCGGTGGCTGCACCGTTTAGGGCACCAAAGAACTCGGGAAATTTGACCTTCTCGAGTTCACGGTGAATGCTACCAATACTGAATGGAGCGCGTGGTGGAACCTTAGTGGGTGTCAGTGCCCTGGCCTCATTCTTCCCAGAGGGCTGATCAGAGCCTCAGACATGCGCTCAAAATATCTCATCATTCCGACTACATCACCAACTTCTATATGCTCCTATCCGAGAACTTGCTCATCTACCTGTGGGTTATACCCCTCAAGCATGGATGCTACTGGAGGCACTGCGCCTCCTCCCCTAGCCACCCATCATCTGCCTTCACGGCGTCCTCTAAACATGATTACCTACATGCACATAATTCAACACAATTAGCAATAGTATAATCAATCATATCAGCGAAAGCTGTAGCGATCCCAAGTCACGGGTTGAACCTCACTCTAATACCAAATGTAACAAACCTTCAGTTTAGTTACGACAACAAACCTCTCATAACAAGTGAATTTTTTTCTTTTTTGTGTGTGCGTATGTACAAGGGTAATAAAGACATTATACTCTGTGTCACAACACAACGAAGAACATGATGCATGCAAATGTGACAACAACCTAACGACCTAAGACGCATATCAATCATCTGGAAGCAATGAACGACAATCAATCGACGAAAAATAAGACTAACTACCCGCCCTTCCTACCTTGCAATGGTTAGGACCTTCGGGACACATAAGAAATGCTCAAGCCTAGGTTCCCATCGATTTTGACCATTTAAGGTCTCAAGGCTGGCAATTGTTCTGAGGAACCAGGAGGTGTCTACATCCCATTAATCCAATCATACACCGCAGTTCAAGTATAGAATTATCAACATACTTAACCATCAATTCCTTATAGTGAATAATATTAATCTACTCTACTTAATCAATCCTTCAAGCAATTCTAAGCGTAAAAGATTTAGAGGATATTACATAAAGAATAATAAACCAAGAGCATAAGTACAATCTTAGTCTTCTATAGCTAAACTATACATCTTCATATTAAGGACTATCTTCTAGGAATATGTAAGGAATTAAAAGTTGATAATTGCATAATCATTATGAGAAACTATAAGAAGATCAATATTCTTAAGAAATACATTAAGTTTAATACTACTTTACATTATGCATCCATTTTATAAAACTAATAAAATCATTCATAAATAACAATTAATAAAACTGCTTGCATATCCATTAAAAAAACTAAGAGAATCCATCTTAACACACAATATGGAAGGAATTCCAAGGCTACCTTACACTTCTATTGCAATGAACCTATCTTAATTTAATCCCATAACTGAGAATAGAGAAGGTAATTCATATATTATCTCTGTGACAACCCCATCTGGTACAACTCCTACGCTTATGAAAATAACAATAGGGAAACAAACTAAATATTGATAGTGCACTTGAAGATGGAATAAAATTCAAGTAAACCGATATTATAAGAATGATTTATCCGACATCCTTCCAGTCCATTGAATCAAATTTTGGTGTGTGATTTTTCCCATAGTTACCATACATGGCCAAATTAATATAGATGTGCACCATTGTTGTGTAATTATTCCCATAGTTACCATATCGGCCATTTAAATCCAAATATACAGCATGTATATAGATATGGGCATATTCAACATGCATCTTCATATATATATATGACTTATTTGGCTATACTTTGGGCTTATCTCAGTCATATTCAGCTGTATTCAATTATATTTAAGAATACTTTTTTTGCATATTCAAAAGTAGCGTGAATATAAAATTCAGTATTTAAAGGGTAATTGTTAATTTTCAACTGAATATTTTCCATATCGTATCTACTATATGCGAACACATATATGACAACTATGCTTCCGCCTTAAAGGAACAATATTAAGGAAAACATGTTGCAGACTATACCATATTTAATAAACAAAATGCCATGTGATGATTACAACACATTTGAAACATATAAAACCTGAACCTTAGTTAACAAGGCATTGGTTTACAAATAAAGTAAAAAAAAAAATAGCCATTACATATATGCCATGGCATAGAGTTAAATTACAGCCAGTACGTATATGCCATAGCGCAGAGTTAGATTACAACAACCATTACATATATGACAACGAGGTAATAATAATAAGACAACCATAATAATAAGACAGAGGTAATAATAATAACACAGAGGTAATGATAATGCAACCAATATAGAGACACGATTTTGCAGAGGAAATGACTCTATGTCCATACATAAAAATAATTCGCCAGTTAAGTGATGAAGATGTAAGGCCAAAAGAAAACACTCAAAATAATTTTCCCAGTTGTAAATTTGCCCCAAGACTTAACACAAGTATAAAGTCCCCCCCCAAAATTTCACCCAGGTAAGTCAAAAGAATTTCACTCGGGTAAAATTATTTCGCTCAGGAAAAAGAACTCAAACTATGCCCAAGGGTTAAATGGTAATAAAACCACACTGGTATTCATAATCGCTACCTCAGAAATATTACAGTGGCACTAATGTGGTAGGGAGATGGAATTTATAAAATTATTAATATCAAAAATGAAAAATCGCCTTGCACAATCGGTGAAATAATGTAGGGCATCAATGCTCGGAAAAGGAAAATGAAAATTGCAGAGATGAGTGCAGGGAAATCACCCAAAAACACAGAGTAATCCACTATTTTGTTTTCCCAACAACAACACATAAAATTTATGTCTCCATGTTAAAACATAGGCATGAGGTCCATCGCAAACAATTATATCTATCTTTTCCCATTCTGTTGGGATACCAAGCAACACGGAAAGGGAGATTAGACTATTTTTCCATTTGGCAAGGATGTGGAAACTTAAGGATCGCCGACACAACCTATCCTTATCGATAAAATTTGATCTCGTTGTTCTCCACAGTAAATGTTGGCTTTAAAATAAAACAATTCAATGACCAGCACATGGCATAAATGCGATCGTTTGTAGTGTAGGAGTAAGGGAATAACTCAACCAAATGATGATTGTTCAACCTTAAATTTTTCCAAGTAGCCAACAAAATATAATCGCCGAATTCACAAGGGTAAGTTGTTGTCAAGGTATGAAATATTGCAGAGGTAGAAATTTAGAAGACGCAAAGATAACAAAATGCAAGATCACTCAACACCAGAAGGCGAAATAACAACAATCGGTCAAGGACTATGATAGAGGTAGATGTCTATAGGTGTGTCCTTCGCTCATCATCCTTGCACAGAAAAGTAGGGAATTGAGATCCATAGGTATTTTAACGCTAAGGAGACGACCATAGATCAAGCTCCTGGCCGACTGCTCAAGCAAGCAATGGTGAGCTAGGGACGAAAGGAAAAACAATCGCAAGGGTCATAGTCAACCATAGGGATGCCAAGTCATGCAGGAATGAAGGCCATGGGAGTCAACATTCATCGAGCTAGGACAAGAAAATTTCAGTTTATTAAATTTTAAAATAGCATTAGTTACTTTTCCATAAAATAAGCAGATCCAAGCATAAGTATTAATATGTTCTACTATAGAAAATGAAGAGAGTGTACCGTTTCCTGATCGCCACTACGAATGATGTCCTGTGCATTCCGTGCAACTCCTGTTCGCTGACCATTAGGACTTCACCGGTACCTCCCAGCCAATGCTAGGGATACTCTTCTTCCCCCTTAGCCCCCCGAGCTGCAAAGGGGCCACACACACTATTCAGAGGTTTCATCTATCTCACAACTCACCTCGCAAGGCCGAGCTACCACTCCTCTCCGAGCTGGGTATCCCAACTCCCACAAGTAAATCAGAAAAGTAGATATTTCTGCAGCGTAACATTATGCAAACAGAAGATGATCCTTCATCCTTCTCCTTCCTTCATTTTATAGAGTTTCGAACTTCCTTTCTTCCCTAAAATATCATTTAATTAAAGTTTTAAAAATAAATTCCTAAAAATTCCTCTCCGTACAAGTGTCACCCATCCCCTTCATTCCTCCATTATTTAATTTCTATAATTAATTAATTATCTTAATTCCTTCACCCACCTAGAGTTACTCCTAGAATCACTCCTAGGTGTCCCCAAATTCCCTTATAGGTTTTAGATTCTTTCCCTATTATGAAGTTGCTAAATCAGTTTAAAATTAGAAATATCTTAAATGGTAGACTCTTACTAAGTTGGCTTTCTGCTTTGTCCCTTAAGTTCCCCTTTTTCCCTTTTTGTGTTACCTCTTTTCCCTAGTTTCCTATTTTATGATTTTCCCTCATTCCCCTTTTTACTTAGAACTCAAAAGGTAGGTGTGAAATTAACCCTTTTTCCCTCTTCTTATTTAATTAGTATATTTTAATCCATTAAGGTAATAAAACAATTAATTCCCTTTTTAAATTTTAATCCAACATAATAATTAAATTCCCCCCCCCCGTTTTTTTTTTAACTATTCATTTCTTACTCCCCTCATGTTACAATATTTAATGAAGATCCTGGTTATTATTCATTTCGATTTTATTTTTATTATCATTATTATTATATATATATATTATAGAGAGATAATTTTTTACCACTAGATAGTTTAGAATTCAACCTTAAATTTTTGTATTGGGCGACATTTAATTAGGGAATTTGTTTTAAGAACACTTAACACGTTATTTGTCCTAAGGACATTCTCAGTTCATTCCTCTATCATTCTCAATGCGACGTGCCTTTCAGGATGCAATAGGTGCTCCAAGGGTGCCACTCGCCTCATTTGTTCCCTTGTGTTATGTGCCCTTTAGGATGCATCACATGCTCCAAGGGTGCCATTCGCCTCTTGACTGACTTGGTAGACATCAATAACCCCTGAAGTCAATACTCCACTAGGTGAACTTGTGGGAGACTAAGGGCCTCTAAGGAATAAGGCCCCCACCTTATTGTGTGCCCCCTAGAATCCTCGTGAGAGACTGTCGCAGTCTGCCCTCATGACATCGTGGGTCCTCTCGAACTAGGTAATCGTTAACCTATAGTTCGAGCCATGGCGGGAGTGCTAATAGGCTGTGGCATGGATGTTGTCCACACCTATCCCTCAAAATCTATGGTAGTCTTGTGTGACCCCTTTACTCCATATGTGAGTCTGGTTGCCAAGTTATTGTCAGCCTGCATCATAAACAAATCATGTCAGAACATATCCATATCATATCATATAGTCAGATGCACTAAGATCACAGTAAAGAAATCAAACCCCAATGGCACACTCCTCGATTCAATCCAGAGTCCAAGGGGTTTCATCAATGACTCTGCATACTTGAGGTCCAAAATCTTGCACACTTAGTAAAACTGAGTCAATAGCACCTGTCTATGTCAACGTAGTAAAACAACATGTCATCAACCCATAACGCCTCATAATCAAAATCAAGATTTTTAATAGCATAATAATCTGGATGACTTGCGAGCAAGTGTCCTCAAAGAATAAGTTTGCTCAGTGTGCCAAAGTAGGATGTGACATACACCCCCTCTTGGTCTAAACTTCGTCCCGAAGTTTCACAGTATAAATGTTGAAACAAGGTGTATCACAGTATCATATGTCTATTTATCAATCAAAAATGGAAACTGTTGGTGCATAGCATGTGCGTCCTCCCAGGTTGTCGAGTGCGGACTATAATTGTCCCACTGGACCTTGACCTGATCTACCATTCGACGTTGTAGTTGTCGAACGCGATGATCCAAGATGTGGACCGGTTCAGCCGTGAGCGCTCCCTCGTCTGATACCTAGAAGAACTCATGTCAATAACATGTGTAAGATCACTAATATAATGTCTCAAAACATATACATGAAAAACATCATGCAAACGCCTCAAGGAATCAGGAAAGGCTAGTCGATAGGCCATGGGCCCCTTTCTCTCCACAATCTTGAAAGGTCCCACGAACCTAGGAGAGAGTTTAGCTCCCTTCCCAAACTTGATCGAACTCTTGTGTGGTTTAACCTGCAAGAAGACTCGATCGTTGACCTCGTAACTATGATTGACATGGTGTGCATTGACATAACTCTTCTATTGATCCTCCCACTTCTTTAATCCTTTGTATTATTGTTTTCATTTTCTCTTCCATTTCTTGGATCGCTTCTGGTCCCACCAAGACCCTATCCTCAAGCCGATCCCAACTCATGGGAATCTGACATGATCCCCCGTAAAGAAAATCGAAGGTGCCATCTTAATGGTGCTTTGGTAACTGTTGTTGTAAGTGAAATCCACTAGTGGAAAGAATTCTTCCCAACGCTTTTGTTGGTCCATAACGTACATGCGCAACATGTCCTCCAAGGTTTGGTTCATTCGTTCAGTCTGCCCATCAGTCTTCAAGTGATACACAGTACTGAAGTTAAGTTGGGTTCCCAAGGCCTCTTGGAAACTCGTCCAAAATTTTCTAGTAAACACCGATCCTCGATTGGATATAATCCTGTTAGGCACGCCATGCAGCCTCACAATCTCACTGATGAAAAATCTAGTTATGTCAAGAGCCTGATACATCATATGCATAGGAATAAAGTGAGAACTCTTCGTCAAATTTTCTACTACTATGAAAATCGAGTCATGTCTCCTTGCCGTCAATAGAAATCCAACAATAAAATCCATCGAAATAACCTTCCATTTTGATTATAGAATAGCATGTGGTTGTAGTAATCCTCCTGGGTGTCTATGTTCAGCTTTTACCTGCTGACATTCTAGACATCTGGCCACATAGTTGACTATGTCTGCCTTCATTCCTTTCTAGAAGAATAATGGTTTAAGGTCTGCCTTCATCTTCGTGACTCCCAGGTGAGCCATGCATACTGCTCTATGAGCCTTGCTTAGGATCAACATCCTCAACTCGTCATTTAGCGGTACGTAGATCCAACTTTTAAACCTCAATAAACCATCGCTATCAAATGAAAATCCCTAAAATCGTGGTACCATCATTGTGTTGTGTCCAAGAAAACCCTCGACCTCTTTGTAGCAGTCATCGTCATGCTATAAAGTGAGAATATTTTCACATAGATTCGTATGAAGCGGTAGCACCGAAAAATTGCACGGTCTCTGACTCAATGCATCTACCACTCTTTTCACCATTCCTTTTATGTAAGTAATCTCAAAGTTGTACTCGCTAAGTAATTCCGACCAATGTCGTTGTCGTGCGTTCAGGTTGCTTTGTGTAAAGATGTGTTGTAGTCCACAGTGGTCAGTATTTAGTTCAAATTTTCATCCAAGAAAGTAGTGTCTCCAAACCTTCAAGGCATATATGATGGCTAACAACTCCAAATCGTGTGTTGCATAGTTCTCCTCATGCCTTCTTAGTTTCCTCGAAATGAAAGAAATCACTCATCTGTCTTGCATCAAGACTCTGCCTAAGCCTTCCCTGGATGCGTCGGTGCATACCAAGAAGTCCATGTCCATGTCAGGGACTTTTAGTATCAACATTGTTGTCAATGAATCCTTGAGCCTCTGAAATTCTTCTGTGCATTTCTCGGTCCAAACAAACTTCTTGTTCTTCTTATGCAACTCTGTGATCGGATTTTATATCTTCGAAAATCCCTCAATGAACCATCGATATTATCCTACTAAACCCATGAAGCTACACACTTTCGGGAAATTCATCGGCGCAAGCCATTCCATAATAGCTTTGACCTTTGTTGGATCCACGATCATGCCTTCACCGGAGATGACATGCCCTAAGTAGTGAATCTTTGATTGATAAAAAGATCATTTGGACAACTTCCCATACAATTTGTGCTCTTGCAGACACTATAGTACCAAGCACAAGTGCTCGTCATGCTCCTCTGTCGTCTGAGAGTAAATCAAAATATCATCAATGAACACTTGGACGAACTTGTCCAAGTACTCGTGGAACACCGCATTCATCAAACTCATAAATACCCCTGGGGAGTTTGTCAGTCCAAATGGTAAAACAATAAACTTGTAATGTCAAAACCTTGTCTTAAAGGTGGTATTAGGGACGTCGTCCTCCTTGATATGTAACTGGTGATACCCTGATCGTAAATCGATCTTGGAGAACACCATCACGCCATTCATTTGATTGAACAGATCATCAATTCTTGGAAATGGATACTGATTCTTGATCGTGGCCTTGTTCTGTTGACGGTAGTCAATGCAAAGCCTCCATGATCCGTCCTTCTGTAGTATGAAAATAACAAGTGAACCCCACGATAATGCACTAGGACGTATCAAACCCAGGTCTAGAAACTCCTTCAGTTGCATTTCAACTCTTGTAACTACGGAGTCGACATCAGATAAGGCATTCTTGATATCGGTTCAGTCCCCAGTTTTAGGTCTATGGTAAACTCCAATTCCCTCTCCTGCGACATCCCAGGTAATTCCTCTGGAAAGACGTCTGTAAACTCACTCATCACCGGAACGTGTTCTAGACCTTCTGCTACTCCCTTCTCATTTAACGCAAGGATCACATAAATCTTGCACCCCTTGTGCATGCTCTTCCGAAGTTGCAAGGAAGAGATGAACCTTAGGGAAACTCCCTGGTTCTGGCCTACAATCACACATCTCTATCCCTCATCATCAACCAAGCTCAACCGTTTCATCTTACAGTTGAGTATCGCCCGATGCAATTCCAACCAGTTGATACCAATCACGATGTCATAAGATCCTAAGATCGTGACGTACATGTTGGCCCTTGTGACAAACTCTCCTAGGTTAAGGATACATCCTGTAAACTTTCCTCCAACCTTTTGTTTGGCTCTAGAAGCCATCTCCATAAAGATAAACTCATCATGTTCGACTGCCTTTACCTTAATCCTTTTTAGCACTGCACCTGAAATGAAATTCTCAGTCACATCGGGATCTATCAAAATACTAAAGGTTTGGTCAGCGACGGTACCTATCATCTCAAGCACAGTTGACTGGTGCTCTTCCTGGTGGTTATTCACTGCTGCATGAATCTGATGGGTCTTGCCCATATCTCCCACAGTAACGGGTCTGACTGATCTGGATTCTCTAGTCCTCTCCACCGGGTAGTCACACTGGTAGTGTGGCTCTCCACATGTCCAACACCCCTTCTTCGGCCTAGTAGTCCTAGTACCCGAAGTAGAAGATGACGGCCCACCGTCCTGGAATCTTGGTATGTTCTATTGAATAGGCCTAAACTGTTGTTGTTGTGGTCGACGCTGTTGGAGATGTTATGGTCCCCGATAAGGTGTCCTCTGCTGAGGCATCGATTGTCGAGGTGTAGTGAAAGTGGATCCCCTATGGAAGCCATGATATCCTGACGTATGTCTGGCTGGTGTCCAATGCTGTTGTGCTCCAGATGAAACCTGCCATGCTGGTCTTGCTAGAGTCCTGGTCTGACCCCTGCTAATAAGCTCCTCCTCTGCTATGAGGGCCTTCTGGATGTCATCATGCAAGGTTTGAGGCATCAAAATTATAACCTTTGCACGTAGGTTGTCGTTAAGGCCGAACACAAACCTATTGACCTTAAGCTTCTCAGTGTTAAGGTGCAGAGCATACTGGAGCAACTCCATAAAACGAGCCTCGTACTCAAGTACCGTATGACCTCCCTATCGTAAGGCATTGAACTCATTGAGCTGACAATCAATGAATTCCTCTGAAAGGTACCTTTCTTGGAACCGTTCCTCGAACAGTTACCATGACACATCTTCGACGACCATGTTCAGCTGCGGTAGGAGCGTATTCCAACATAGAAGAGCACTCCCCTTTAGTTGAAATACCGACATGATGACCTTCATGTTGGAGGTATAATAATGAAGTGCGAAGCACATCACCATGTTCTCCAACCATGCCTCCGTGGCTGCACGGTCCGGGGCACCAAAGAACTCAGGAATTTTGACCTTCTCGAGTTCATGGTGAACGCTACCAGTACTGATCGGAGTGCACGGTGGAACCTCAGCGGGTGCTAACGCACTGGCCTTAGCTCTACCCAAACAACTGATCAGAGCTTCAGACATGCGCTGAAAATATCTCATCATTCTGACTACATTACCAACTGCTATTTTCTCTTGTCTGAGAACCTTCTCATCTCCCTATCGGTTAGACCCCTCAGGCGTGGATTCTACTAGAGGTGTTGCGTCTCCTCCCCTAGCAACCCATCATCTGCCTCCACAGTGTCCTCTAACCATGATTACCTACATGCACACAAGTCAACTCGATCGACAACAATATAATCAATCATATCAACAAAAGCCGTAGAGATCCCAAGTCGCAGGTTGAACCTCACTCTGATACCACATGTAACAAACCTCCAGTTTAGTTACGACAATAAACCTCTCATAACAAGTGATTTTTTTTTTTTGTGTGTGCGTGTGTACAAGGGTAATAAAGACATTATACTCTACATTGCAACATGACAGTGAACATTATGCATGCAACTATGACAACAACCTAACGACCTAAGATGCACATCAAGAATCTAGAAGCAATGAACGATAATCAACCGAAAAAAAATAGGATTGACTACCTGCCTATCCTACCCTGCAATGGTTAGGACCTCCAAGGCACATAAGAAACGCTCAAACCCAGGTTCCCATCGATTTTGACGATTGAAGGTCTCAGGGCTGGTGACTGTTCTGAGGAACCAGGAGGTGTCTACATCCCATTAATCTAATCATACACCATAGTTCAAGTCTAGAATTATCAACATACTTAACCATCAATTCCTCATAGTGAATAATATTAATCTACTCTACTTAATCAATTCTTCAAGCAATGCTGAGCGTAAAAGAGTAAGAGGATATTACATAAAGAATAATAAATCAAGAGCATAAGTACAATCTTAGTCTTATATAGCTAAACTATACATCTTCATATTAAGGACTATCTTCTAGGAATATGTAAGGAATTAAAAGATGAGAATTACATAATCATTATGAAAAACTATAAGAAGATCAATCTTCTTAAGAAATACATTAAGTTTAATACTACTTTACATTATGCATCCATTTTATAAAACTAATAAAATCATTCATAAATAACAATTAATAAAACTTCTTGCATATCCATTAAAAAAAACTAAGAGAATCCATCATAACACACAGTATGGAAGGAATTCCAAGGCTACGTTACACTTCTATTGCAATGAACCTATCTTAAATTCAGCTCATAACTAAGAATAGAGAAGGTAATTTATATATTATCTTTGTGACAGCCTCATCTAGTACAACTCCTACGCTTATCAAAATAACAATAGGGAAACAAACTAAATATTGATAGTGCACTTGAAGATGGAAGAAAATTCAAGTCATCCGATATTATAAGAATGATTTATCCAACATCCTTCTAGTCCATTGAATCGAATTTTGGTGTGTGATTCTGCCCATAGTTACTATACACGGCGAGATTAATATAGATGTGCACCAGTGTTGTGTAATTCTGCCCATAGTTACCATATCGACCATTTAAATCCAGATATACAGCACATATATAGATATGGGCATATTCAGCATGCATATTCATATATACATGACTTATTTGGTTGTACTTTAGGCTTATCTCAGTCATATTCAATTGTATTCAGTTATATTTCAGAATACTTTTTTTGCATATTCAAAAGTAGGTTGAATATAAAATTCAGTATTTCAAGAGTAATTGTTAATTTTCAACTAAATATTTTCCATATCGTATCTACTATATGCAAACACATATATGAAAACTATGCTTCTGCCTTAAAGGAACAATATTAAGGAAAACATATTGCAAACTATACCAGCTTTAATAAACAAAATTCCATGTGATGATTACAACACATTTGAAACATATAAAACCTGAACCTTAGTTAACAAGGCATTGGTTTATGAATAAAGTAAGAAAAAAACAACCATTACATATATGCCATAGTGCAGCGTTAAATTACATCCATTACGTATATTCCATAGCACAGAGTTAGATTACAACAACCATTACATATATGCCAGCGAGGTAATAATAATAAGACAACCATAATAATAAGACATAGGTAATAATAACGCAGCCAATACAAAGACACAATTTTGCAGAGGAAATGACTCTATGGCTATACATAAAAATAATTCACCAGTTAAGTGATGAAGACGCAAGGCAAAAACAAAACACTCAAAAGAATTTTCCTAGGTGTAAATTCGCCCCAAGACTTAACACAAGTATAAACTCCCCCCAAAAAATTTCACCCAGGTAAGTCAAAAGAATTTCACTCGGGTAAATTATTTCGGTCAGGAAAAAGAACTCAAACTATGCCCAAGGGTTAAATGGTAATGAAAACGCCCTGGTTGATCCAGATTATTTTCGGCACGAAATGAGAGCAGAGTTGTAATAAAGAAATGCACAGAGATATTCCAAATATTCAATAATATAACAGAAATGTATCAGAGATGCAACCATAAACACAAATATACAGTAATACACGATTTCTATTAATCAAAGGAATGTACAGAGACTGTAAAAATACAGAGTGAAATACTCGCTAGAATGGTGGCTGCTTATCTCTGAGAAGAGATGTGACGGCTACTCGCATTCACAAGAAGATGGTTACAATGAGGCTCTGGAGGCATTTTTACAATAATCGGGAATGAAAAAAGTCCTAGACATCCAAAAACCTAAACCTAGGAGATGAAGCGCCAAAAGTCATGTGGGCCTCGTTTGGGTAAGTTGGTGCATCAACTTCCCGGGGTCGTAACTTTTGCATACGATCTCTGTTTTATGCGTGTGATAGCTCGTTGCAAAGGTATTGTTGAGGAGATTAATTTTTGGGGCTGAATTATGCCTTCGACTATCATTGAGAACCTCAATCTCAAAAAAACTTCATTTAGGCCCTCAAAATGGCCCCAGAAGTTAAAACCTGCTAAAAATAGTAAATTGCCAAAATGGCCAGAAAATTGTTTTGAGCCATTTGGAAAAGGTGGGTGGCCCCCGATATCCACCTGGATCAATCCTCCCTCCTTAGAAATCAATGGTCTCCATTGTGTTGAGTTTCCGGGGGAGAGGAAAAAGCATTTGTTGAATCTGCATCTTGGTGAGCTGCTTGTCTTGCTGGAGAAGTTGCGCTGCTTAGTTTGTGGAAATATGTCACGAACCTGTGGCTGGAAGGTTTGGACCTTTTTAACCAGTTTGGCTATTTTAGATGACTGTGTGCAAAAGGAATCTTCGTGCTTTGCTGCAACCTTGTCGACCTGCTTCTGTTGGATAGAAGGTGCTTTGGCCGAACCTGTGGTGGCTGCAGTATCCTTCTGTTCACCCTTTGAACAGATTGTGGAGAAGATGAATTTTCTAGTATGAGATACTACCTTGCAGCACTGTTTAGGTGGGCAGTAGTTGGAACTACCTCTGGTATCCTGTAGAGATGACCCCCCAGAGTAATAATGACACTACGGGGTCGAGACTCATAGATAACATGGTGTTTCCACATATATGGCTGGCCCAAGAGAACA
>ML846104.1:13573-25034 GCA_009831015.1 Picea engelmannii | reverse complement strand
CTGAAAAATTATGAACAAAGAAATAACCTTCTAGCAGATTTAACCATTTATCTAGGGCATCTGCATCTATTTGACCTTCAAATACGGGAATATCAAAATTAACCTGTACCTTGAAAGGCGAGGTGCCTCCAAAGTGGTCACTTTATGAAGATGTGCCTGATGCTATCGGCAGGCATTGAAGGATGTGGGAAAAATTCTCCATCATTTCGTCCCTCTGTCGCGTGAGAGCTTTCTCAAGCAACAGACTGATAGGATCGTCTGCTCCATCATTTTTCTTTTCTTCCACCATTGAGGGCTTCTTGGGTGTGAGAGAGCGATTTTCCTCGACAGAGACAAGATCGAGACCCAACTTGCTATACTCGGACCTTGTCGGGGACATGCACTGAAAAAATGAACAAGAGAAGCCTGCTCTGATACCACTGATCCAGATTATTTTCGGCACGAAATGAGAGCGGAGATGTAATAAAGAAATGCACAGAGATATTGCAAATATTCAATAATATAACAGAAATGTATCAGAGATGCAACCATAAACACAGATATATAGTAATACACGATTTCTATTAATCAAAGAAATGTACAGAGACTAAAAAAATACAGAGTGAAAGACTCGCTAGAATGGTGGCAGCTTATCTCTGAGAAGAGATGTGACGGCTACTCGCATTCACAAGAAGATGGTTACAATGAGGCTCTGGAGGCCTTTTTACAATAATCGGGAATGCCAAAATTCCTAGACATCCAAAAACCTAACCCTAGGAGATGAAGCGCCAAAAGTCATGTGGGCCCCGTTTGGGTAATATGGTGCATTAACTTCCCGGGGTCGTAACTTTTGCATACGATCTCTGTTTTAGGCGTGTGATAGATCGTTGGAAAGGTATTGTCGAGGAGATTAATTTTTGGGGCTCAATTATGACTTTGAATATCATTGATAACCTCTATTTCGAAAAAACTTCATTTAGGCCCTCAAAATGGCCCCGGAAGTTAAAACCTGCTAAAAATAGTAAATTGCCAAAATGGCCAGAAAACTGTTTTGAGCCATTTGGAAAAGGTGGGTGGCCCTCGATATCCACCTGGATCACTGGTATTCATAATTTCTACCTCAGAAACATTACAATGGTACTAATGTGGTAGGGAGATGAAATTTATAAAATGTTTAATATCAGAAATGTAAAATCACCTTGCACAATTGGTGAAATAATGCAGGGCATCAATGCCCAGAGAAGGCAAATGAAAATCGTAGAGATAAGTGCAGGGAAATCACCCAAAAATGTAGAGTAATCCACTATTTTTCTATCCCAACAACATCACATAAAATTTCTATGTCCATGTTAAAACACGCATGAGTTCCATCGTAGACAATTATATCTATCTTTTCCCATTCTGTCGGGATACCAAGCAAAGAAGGGAGGGAGATTAGAATGTTTTTCCATTCGATAGGGATGTGGAAACTTAAGGATCATCAACACAACCTATCCTTATCGATAAAATTTGATCTCGCTATTCTCCACAGTAAATGTTGGCTTTAAAATAAAATAATTCAATGACCAACACATAGCATAAATGCGATCATTGGTACTGTATTAGTAAGGGAATAACTCAACCAAATGATGACTATTCAACCTTAAATTTGTCCAAACAACCAACAAAATATAATCACCGAATTCACAAGGGTAAGTTGTTGTCAAGGTATGAAATATTTCAGAGGTAGAAATTTAAAAGACGCAAAGATAAAAAAACACAAGGTCACTCAACAGAAGATGGCGCAATAAAAACAATCGTTCAAGGTCCATGACAGAGGTAAACGGATATAGGTGAATCCTTCACTCATCATCCTTTCACTGAAAAGAAGGGCATTGAGATCCATATGTCTTTTAACGCTAAGGCGACGACCGTAGATCAGGCTCCTGGACGACTGGTCAGGAAAGGAATGGTGAGCTAGGGATGAAAGGAAAAACAATCACAAGGGTCACAGTCAACCATGGGTCTACCAAGTCATGCGAGAACGAAGGCAATGGGAGTCAACATTCATCGAGCTAGGCTGAGAAAATTTCAGTTTATTAAATTTTAAAATAACATTAGTTACTTTTCTATAAAATAAGAAGATCCAAGCATAAGTCCTAATACGTTCTACTATACAAAATGAAGAGAGCGTACCGTTGCCTGATCCCGGCTCTGAATGACATCCAGCGCACTTTGTGCAACATCCTCTCGCCGACCGTCGGGAATTCACCAATACCTCCCAACCAATGCTAGGGGTACTCTTCTTCCCCCTTATCCCCCCGAGCAACAAAAGGGCCACACACACTATTCAGAGGTTTCGTCTAGCTCCCAACATGCCTCGCAAGGCTGAGCTACCACTCCTCTTCAAGTTGGGTATCCCAACTCCCACAAGTAAATCAGTCAAGTAGATATTTATGCAGCGTAATGTTACACAAACAAAAGATGATCCTCCATCCTTCTCCTTCCTTCATTTTATAGAGTTTTGAACTTCCTTTCTTTCCTAAAATCTCATTTAATTAAAGTTTTAAAAATAAATTCCTAAAAATCCTCTCCGTACAAGTGTCACCCATCCCCTTCATTCCTCCATTATTTAATTTCTATAATTAATTAATTATCTTAATTCCCTCACCCAACTAGAGTTACTCCTAGAATCACTCCTAGGTGTCCCCAAATTCCCTTATAGGTTTTAAAGGCTTTCCCTATTATGAAGTTGCTAAATCAGTTTAAAATTAGAAATCTCTTAAATGGTAGACTCTTACTAAGTTGGTTGTCCTCTTTTTCCCTTAAGTTCCCCCTTTTCCCTTTTTATGTTACCTCTTTTCCCTAGTTTCTTATTTTTTGATTTTCCCTCTTTCCCCTTTTTACTTAGATCTCAAAAGGCAGGTGCAAAATTAACCCTTTTTCCCTCTTCTTATTTAATTAGTATATTTTAATCCATTAAGGTAATAAAACAATTAATTCCCTTTTTAAATTTTAATCCAACATAATAATTAAATTCCCCTTCTTCTTTTTTTGAAACTATTCATTTGTTACTCCCCTCATGTGACAAGATTTAATGAAGATCATAGTTATTATTCATTTGGATTTTATTTTTATTATCATTATTATTATATTTATTTTTTTATAGAGAGATCAACTTTTACCACTAGATAGTTTAGACTTCAACCTTAAATTTTTGTATTGGGCGACATTTAATTAGGGAATTTATTTTAAGAATACTTAACACATTATTCATCTTGAGGCCATTCTAGGTTCATTCCTCTATCATTCTCAACGTGACGTGCCCTTTAGGATGCACTAGGTGCTCCAAGGGTGCCAGTTGCCTCATCCGTTCCCTTGCGCGATGTGCCCTTTAGGATGCACCACGTGCTCCAAGGGTTCCACTTGCCTCTTGACTGACTTGGTAGACATCAATAACCCCTGGAGTCAATACTCTGCCAGGTGAACTTGTGGGAGACTAAGAGCCTATAAGGAATAAGGCCCATGCCTTATTCTGCACCCCTTAGAATCATCGTGAGCGACTGTTTCCGTTTTCCCTCATGGCATCGTGGGTCCTCTCGAACTAGGTAATCGTTAACCTACAGTTCGAGCCACAGTGAGAGTGCTAGTAGGTTGTGGTAGGGCTGTTGTCCACACCTCTCCCTCAACATCTCTAGTAGTCGTGTGTGACCCCTTTACTCCATATGTGAGTCTGGTCGGCAAGCTATCGTCAGCCTTCATCATCAACAAATCATTTCAGAACATATCCATATCATATCATCCATTCATATGCACTAAGATCACAATAAAGAAATCTAACCCCAATGGCACACTCCCTAACTCGATCCAGAGTCCAAGGGGTTTCGTCGATGCCTCTGCATCCTGGAGGTCCAAAATCCTACACACTCAGTAAAACCAAGTCAATAGCACCTGTCTATGTCAACGTAGTAAAACAACATGTCATCAACCCATAACGCCTCATAATCAAAATCAAGAGTTTTAATAGGATAATAATCCGGATCACTTGCGAGCAAGTGTCCTCAAAGAATAAGTTTGCTTAGTGCGCTAGATTAGGATGTTACACTTCCAAATATTGAATATAAAGGTAATCGATATTCCAACTGAGCACTTGATTGATGTATTCATGGGAACTTTAAAGGATAGAATTCAACATGAGGTTCACCTTTGGGAACCCAAATCATTAGAGAATGCATTTAAGGTGGCAAGAAATGTTGAAAGTAAAAATATGGCTATGGCTACTAGAAGGACCAATCCTAACATCTATAGAGAGAACAATGCTCATTCTTCTAAAACACCTCAACCTACAAGGTTGACACCTCAACAATTGGAGGAAACAAAAGCAAAAGGTTTATTCTTTAATTGTGACAGCAAGTACAGTAAGGGACATAAGTGTGGTGAGAAGAAATTATTCTACATAGATTGTTAAGAGGAAGAAGAACAAGAACAAGAACCATCTCAAGATGAAAGCGTACAAGCAATTTCATCTGAAGAGTTGACTCCCACGATATCATGTAATGCATTGGCAGGAATTAGCACTCCTCAAACCCTCAAGATCGAAGGATACATAAAAAAGAATAAGGTAATAGTCCTAATTGATTCTAGCAGTACTCATAATTTCATTCACTATAAATTAGCCAAAGCTCTCAATTGCTTTGTATATCTAGCGCCAGAGTTTCAAGTAATGATTGCATATGGAGGAACTATCAATTGCTCAGGAAAATGCAACAAGATCAATCTTACTATGGGGGAATATGTAATGAATAGTCTAATGATTTATATACCCATGGGTGGTGCAGATGTTGTACTAGGAATCCAATGGTTACAATCATTAGGAACAATGGCTTTTAATTTTCAAGAACTTTTCATGAAATTTTCCTTGAAAGGAAAAGAAATTGAGTTAAGAGGTATCACAGGGAAACCCGGTAAGGTGATAAGCTCTAATGTCATAACAAAATTATTGAAAAAGAGGCATCAAGACATTATTCCACAACTATGCTCACTAGATGTTCAAAAATCTAAGCCATCTTTTCTTCAAGATCTCCAAAGGATCATTGATAAGCATTCCGAAGTATTTGATGATATTCCCAAAGGTCTTCCACCCACTCGAAATCATGATCATGAAATTCACCTAATTCTTGGGAGAGTTCCTCCTAACATCAAGCCATACAAATACCCTTACGCGCAGAAGAGTGAAATTGAGCGCATGGTTGAAGAAATGTTACAGGTTGGCATTATTAGACCTATCCAAAGTTCTTACTCTGCACCAGTGGTAATGGTATTCAAGAAAGATAGCTCATGGCATATGTGTCCAGATTATAGAGAGCTAAACAAGATCACTATTAAATATAAGTTTCCCATTCCCGTCATTGATGAATTGTTAGATGAATTACATGGGCAATCTATTTCACAAAATTGGATCTTTGTTCAGGGTATCATCAGATCAGAACGAAGGAAGAAGATATCCCAAAAACAACATTCCGAACTCATGAAGGCCATTATGATTTTTTGGTCATGCCTTTTGGCTTACAAATACACCTTTCCCATTCCAAGGGTTGATGAATTCCATTTTCAAGCCCTTCCTTCGAAAATTTGTGTTAGTATTTTTTGATGATATACTAATCTATAGCAAGTCTTGGGAGGATCATGTACGACATGTTTACAAGGTGTTACAACTACTAAAGGAGCAACAACTATATGCCAAACCATCCAAATGTTTCTTTGGAGTAAAGGTGGTAGAGTATTTGGGTCATATTGTATCTCATGAAGGTGTCAAGGTAGGCCCTAACAAGATTAAGGCCATGATGGATTGGCAGATTCCCAAAACATTGAATAATCTTAGAGGATTTTTGGGTTTGACAGGTTACTACCGCAAGTTTGTTTGTAACTATGGAAGAATAGCAACACCTTTAACGACACTAACTAAGAAGGATGCATTTTCATGGAATCTAGAGGCAAATAAATCTTTTAACAACTCAAAGAGGTGATGTGCAAAGATCTTGTCATGACCACTCCAGACTTCACAAAAACCTTTATTGTGGAATGTGATGCCTCAGGAAATGGAATTAGTGTTGTCCTAATGCAAGAAGAAAGGCCCCTGGATTTTGAAAGATGACCACTCAAGGGAAAGGACTTACACAAACCCATTTATGAGAAAGAAATGATGGCAATACTACATGCATTGAAGAAATGGCTTCCTTACCTAACAGGTAGGCACTTCAAGGTCAAAACATGTCATGATAGTCTTAAATACTTCTTGGAACAAAGACTATCTTCAGAAGAACAACAAAAATGGGTAACCAAGATATTGGGTTATGATTTTGAAATCGTCTATAAAAAGGGGAAGAAAAATGTTGTGGTAGATGCACTCTCAAGAAAGGATGAAGATGTTGAGGCTTTTCTCTGTGCTATCTCAATCATCCGACCCGATTAGATAATAGAAGCAAGGGATGAATGGAAGAATGACGAAAAAGTGTAGACTCTCATTCAAAGTTTGTAGCAGGATTGCAGTGCATCAGATACATTTACATGGAAAAATGATTCACTATGGTACAAATATCACTTATATTTATGTAAGAACTCCCAACTCAAACAAAAGGTACTATTGGAATTGCACACCTCTCCAGTAGGATGGCACTTAGGATTTTTGAAAAGCTACCATAGAGTCAAGAAGGATTTTTTTTGGGATGGCCTTAAAACTAATGTTCAAAGGTTTTTGGTAGAATGTTTGGTTTACCAACAAAATAAGGTGGAAACAATTAATACCTCAGTCTTTTACAACCATTATCCATCCCAAGTTAGCGCTGGGAGGAGGTTTCCATGGATTTCATCACAGGGTTACCAAAGTTTGAAGGAAAGAGTGTCATCACGGTGATTGTTGATAGACTGACCAAGTATGCACACTTTTGTGCACTCTCTCATCCCTTCAAAGCTGGTACAATTTCCACTGCATTCATGGAGACAGTTCAAAATCTACATGGCAGCCCAAATATTATTGTAAGTGACAGAGATCGTATCTTCACTGGACATTTTTGGACAGAATTATTTTCTTGTTTGGGTACTCAATTGGCTCATAGCTCATCCTATCATCCTCAATCTAATGGACAAACCGAGATAGTGAACAAATGTTTGGAAGGCTACCTTCATTGTTGTGTCTCTGATAAACAAACATAATGGTTCAAATGGTTACCCTTGGCAGAATGGTGGTATAACACTTCCTTTCATGCTGCAACAAAAATGACACCATTTATGGCACTTTATGGATACCACCCTCCATCCATCACTTCTTCTCTAAAAGAAAAATCTAAGGTTCAAGAAGTGGAAGATCACATCAAGAATCAACAACAAGTTCTCCAAATCTTAAAGGACAACTTGACCATGGCACAAAATCACATGAAACAAGAAGTAGATCAACATTGTAGTGAAAGAAGTTTTGAAGTAGGTGATTGGGTGTTTTTGAAACTACAACCATACAAACAAATATCCCTCAAGCAAGCCAAGAAGGGTAATAAATTATCACCAAAGTACTATGGCCCTTATAAAGTGTTGCAAACGATTGGTACTATGGGATACAAATTAGAGTTGCTTGCATCTTCACGAGTACACCCAATTTTCCATGTTTCATGCTTAAAGAAGGTTAAAGGTGACAACATCCCAGTTCAAACTATATTGCCAAAACTTGATGAGGAAAGAAAAATCATATTGGAGACTGAAGCCATCACTGACACAAGAATTCACCAGCTGAGGAATAGATCCATTTCAGAGTATCTCATTAATTGGAGGACACTACCGGTTGAAGATTCCACTTGGGAAGATGAGTCTTTTATACAGAAGCATCCAGAGTTACTCAAGCATTGTAGACAACACTTGTCTCAAGGGGAGGGACATGTTAAGCCCTAATATTGGCTCATTACCCCTTAATTGGGGCATATTATATTAGTAATGTTATTTTATTTATGTCGTATTTAGGCCATTAGTTGTAATTATACCTCCTAGTCTCCTATATACCAAGGAGACATTTTCATTTTGAATCATCTTGTATTTGAACATTTAAGTGGGGTAAAAGGAGGCTTACCCCTTGAAGAGGAATATTATCTGAAATTATCTCTTTTTCAAGGCGTTGAGTACTTTTTGTGAGTTTTTTCTATGCTATATTGATATTTGGTTCTTAACAAAGTCCCTTTAAATTTTCTATATAGAAATACTATTGGTCTGAGTTTTAGCTAGGCATACAATTTTTCTGAACAAAAATTTATCGAAAAACACACATTTACATGTGTTGGAAGTTTAGTGTTTTCTTCTATGAATGCATGTATTCTTATACATTTCTTCTACATTCTCCTCTCCTCTATTATTCTTCTTCTCTATTGACCTGTAAAGTATTATGGATATTCCACTGGAAAAATTCATCATAATAGATCTTACAATATTCTCAAATATTTTATTATGTAGTTTAGTACTTGATATTACTAGCATAGAATTCAAAATTATGGAAATAATTAAAATTGAAATGAAAGAAACCATAAAATTAACATACCATCGACACAAATAAATGCAAGAGGTGAATTGAGAAAACTAATATAGGAGAAATCCTAGTTAGAAGCAGAGGCTTATGCTTTGCTCTATTTTTCTTAGTTAAAAAATGCAAGTACAAAGAAAGGGGGTACTCACAATGGAGTTACCATAGAAACTATGGCTTGAATTGCTCCTAGAAAATACTCTACCTCCCATTTTATTCTTTAACATCCCACTCCTACATGATTTACTCAACTATGGCACAATAACAATACCAAAAAATGGAACTCATTCTCTTCCTAGTAGCCTAGTATTTAGTGTTGCCTCATAGTAGTCTAGGGTTAGGGTTAGGGTTTTATTCATGCCTAAACCTTTAATTTATGTAGGGTAATAGTCACTCTAGAATACTCTTTAAATCCACATGTTACTAGACCCAAAAGTTTGAGTAATCGAGCTTCATGTGGCACCCATTCAATACTATGGTGGTGAACAAGGTAGGTCAACTTTCATGAGACATAACTTCCACATACAACCTCTGATTGAGGTGATTTTCACACCATTAAAAAACCCTTAGTGTGTGGAAAAGCGTTGATAGGATAGCTTTTGTACCCTCTAATATATTATTGAAATTCCACACATCACTAGTTTCACATGTGTTGATTAATGGGGGATGATGTGGATACACTCAGTAAGATGGTGGTCAAAAGGTTAGGTTAAATTCTATGAGGCATAATGTTTTCATATGAACTCCATTTGAGGTAATTTCTCTCCATTGGAAATATTTCAATATGTAGAACATAGTAGATAGGATATGATCTATTCCTGCAATGTTTTCACTTCAAAAGTTGATTCTTGATTACTCAAACTAGCTTTGGAATATTTTAGACCCATAATCACCAAAATGGGACCTACGTCTTAAATGGGCCCCTACAAGCCAATTCCTCCAATTTTTCCATCAAAAAAGTATGAGGATAGATGAAAAATTATATAATGATATACTATGGATCATACATCCCCATTTAGGGAGGATTTGTTCCACAAAATATTTTACTGAATGAGGTGAGAAATTTTTCCCTCTACCTTCTCCTTCGAGTACCATTTGGTATTTCCTATAAATTTCTCTTTCAACCCAACTTGATAGATTTGGTGTTTCCCATGTCTAGTAGTTTTGGACATCTTCTGCAAAATTGTATCATTTTCTAACTCTACCCAAACTTTTGGTGCTAAGTCCTCTAAGTTATTTATGAATGACTACTTAGTTTCTTGATCCAACATGGAAGGTTCATAGATTTATAAATTATCCACACTCAATACTGAGTAAATGCACATATATGGAGGCAGAATAAGTTTGTAGGAATTACCACCAACCTTATCCAACAATTCAAAAGTACCATACTTCATAGTCGGTATCTTCTTATTAGGGCCCTATAGCCTTTCTTTGTTTAGGTTCAACCATACTTCATCTCCAACCTTGACTTTTTTCTCAGTTATATGCAGACCATGTTGGGCCTTGTACTTTTCCTATGACTTCTTCAATGTGTCATGTACTTGCAAATGGATCTTCATAGACTACAAAGAAGAAGAATATTAAGAATTGGAACCATCACAAGATCTAAATCTAGAAGGTACTAGCCAAACAATATATTGTCATGCATTGGGTATCATCATTACTCTACAAACCCTAAAGATACAAGGATACATCAAAAAGAAAAAGGAAACAATGTTGATTTATTCTTGTAGTACCCATAATGATTTGAGTTTTAAGGGGTATATGGTCTAAATTTGGATGCAAAAGTCATAAAGTTATAAAGCTAATATATTGACCATGTAGATTCCCACCTCCTCATTAATTAATTGGGCTAATAGGTTGCCCATATGGGTCAAAGAGATTCCCACCTCTCCATTATTGTATTGGGTTTTATTTTCCACTACTTGGTTAGTTTGGTAGTTAGATCTATTATTATAATAATCGAGACTCATTTAATGGGCTCTTTACATTATTGTATTGGATTTTATTTTCCACTACTTAGTTAGTTGGGTAGTTAAATATATTTTGCTAATAATAGAGACTCAATTAATGAGATTTTTTTTACTTTTTCCAATAGACCATTTTGTAATGTTATATAAAGGCCTATCAAGCCTTCTCATAATATCAAGTTATTCATTTTGGCTTCTCTCATATTTTCTATTGTTTATTGTGAGTTAATTAGCTTTGAGTGATTTACTAGTAATTAATTTTAGAGGTAAAGCTCCTCTTTGAGCCTCACCTCCCACGTACTTCATTTACATTTTTTTGTCCATGCTTCTTTTCATGAAAGATTGGCACACCTAAGCTCCTCCTCTCTCGGAATTCAATCCATCCAGATATTATCCCCTAAGATCTGTATCTATGGTATCAGAGGAGGTGCAATCTCCATCAAAACAAGGGTTTGAAGAAGGTTGTGGGTTCAAACATTTGCAACAATCACCAACCTCCTTTTGATACTATCACAATCCATTTTCTGGGCCATACACTGTAAGAATCACAGCTGGTCCATATGCACTATAAGTTTTTGTTTTACCCTTGGATCTTCGTTCACTAGTACAAAGAGAACCATACATGGATTCACTACATCCATACATGAATCCACTATATCCATTGGTATGAAAACATTTCAACAATTTGCAGGATGTCCATGCTTCCCATGGAGGTTTCACAACCTATACAACATCCCATGTTGCTCTACAAACCCTTGACATCCTTTGTGGCCCTCTAGACTCAACCAAATTCAAAGAGGTGTTGCAACCTCTACATAGAATTTCGGAGACTCTACCATATCTCATTGGAAATATCTATTCAATATATCAAATGGGTATTTCATGGAATCTCATTTGGATTCTTGGTTTGAGAGATATCATTGATTGAATCTCAACATGTATTTGACCCAAGGAGGCCACGTGTACCACCATA
>ML846103.1:20884-36006 GCA_009831015.1 Picea engelmannii | reverse complement strand
AACATAATTATAAGATCACATAATTGAACATATATGAGTAAACAATAAAATATAAGACATAATTATGAAACAAACAAGACAAATGAGATGTTACCCTGTTAAAAAAAATATAATAAAAAATACATGGAACAATCATTGCCAACATTATGTGCTCCCTCTTTATTGACATCCATGGAGGAATGTTATTGTTGATAACAAAAACAGGCCATGCCGAGTAAGTAGATATGAGCTCTCCAAATGGATTGACACCGTTAGCTGCCAATGAAAGCCTAAGATTATGTGGTTCATCTTTAAAATTTGGCCATATTTCTTTTATCTTCTCAAATTCAGTTACATCGACAAGCATCTGAATAACACCATCTTTACTTATGTTCTTTGCATGGTAATCCATAAACCGTGCTTTTCTTTTGCACCTGAACAATCACTGAAAACGTAGAATTATGGGAATATAACGAAGAACCTTGTGAGGCACCTTTTTTGTTACTTGATCGGTTCGATATCTACTAATTTGACATTTTGGGCATTCTTATTTCATCGCATGTTCTCCATAATATAGAATATGATCATCAGGACATGCATGAATAGCTTGATACTCCATTCCAATATCTTTCATAATGGCATGTAAATCTTGATATTTGCGGCATAAAACATTTGACGGTGGTAACAAAAATTCAGCTAACAATCTACAACATAAAAAAACAATACTAGTTAATGTAAAGAATATTAATCGTACATATTGCATATAAATTTTACAGTTGATCGACTAACAATAAAAATAGAGGAAAGAAGAAAAGATTTATCATCATGTATTAAGTGTGACAAAATATATTACATACCTTAGCAGTTGTGTCACACAAGTGTTTTACAAACCATTCATGACCTTTAAGTTCACCAACAACAATATAACAAAGAGAAGACTTGTTTTGGAGCCTTCATAAAGAGGTTGACTTGCCTTCTCAAGTATAGGTATATAAAAAACACCATCAAGCTGGTTGTCATCATCATCCATTCCAACATTATTAAATATCTCCTGGATCAATACATTTGTCCCATCTTCGTCAACTATGTTATTGGCATCAACATCTTCTTCCATAGGATCATTAACTTGATCTTCAATATTCGCTCCATGTTCCTGAATAGATGCTTGTACAAACATGTCTTCCTCCATGGCTAGTTCCCTAGGGCATTGTTCCTTTATAATTAAAAACAATCAAGTAATATTAGTGTATATAATAAATATTACAACGATACAAAAGTTTACAAATATAATATAGGAAAACAAAGACAACAAAGACAAATACATTCAACCAGTGTGGCATCTCCACTTTCCATTAGTGATTTCTGTTTAAAAACCCCTAACCTGTACTAACCAATTAAGCTCTAACCCTAAACCTCTAACCCCTACTTCCTAAAACCCCATTAACCTCTAAATCTCCTAGTAGGACCTAAACACTCTAAATCTACCTTAACCCTTAATCCCTTAACCATTAAGCCATAATATTTCCTTATTAACCCTTAAACCATTAAAATATTAACCCTTAACCCCTTACACCTTGTACCCCTAAACCTTAAACACCTTAACCAACACTCAACCACACCATGGTTTCTCATTCCATAGAAAGAACATGGATAATAATATCAATATTGGAATTGGAATGCTTTATGGCCTCTCTTCTTGCAACAAAAATAAATGACAAAAGACTTCTTCCTTGCACACATTTTCTTGTTTCCCTTGTACATTTTAGCTCTCTTTTTTGGTCTTCCAATCATTGGAACATGATAATATTCTTGATACATCTTCATGTTTTCCTACTTAGATCCTACATAACGGTTTTAAGGATGGCGGTCTAACACATTCTCGACCTTCATCATCTTTTTGGGTCAGTTTCTTCTCCAATAATCCCCTACTTGGTTCTTGGACCTTCACAAAGATAATATTCTTATTGGTCTTGGCACCTCTTTGAGCCATTCTTTGTTGTAGATGTCGCTTGCATGCTTTCACTTTGGTCTACGTCTTTCCTTGGGTTGTGTTAGAGTATTCACCCTCTTCCACTACTCCACCAAGATACTAAAGCCCAACATGAAATGGTATGGTATCTATCTCTATGGTATTATTCATGCCTTGACCATTCTTGTAAATACATTGGTATTATTCATGCCTTGAACATATAATACTACAAAGTATAATGGCCACAAAACAATGGTCAATCGTGAAACTATATTTTTGTATATTTTAATGCTTTAAGCATGAAAATAAAGAACATCAATTAGATTCTTTAACTACAATGATACTAAATAGAAATACAAATATATAAAATACACACACATTAATGGACATAATTTTTTACCCTAGAAAATCAATAAGGGAAAACCAATAATTAATGAAGGATCATGATTTTTGTCTTCTTAATTATATTATGGATATTACAATATAGGTTACACAGTTTTGGAAGATTACAACAATGCTATGAGACTCTTCGGTATTCTATAGTCCTATACAATATGAACATTGATGTTTCATTTATATTTCATTTAATTTATGGAATTCAAAATTTATATCTCATTAAGGGGTTCATCTACTATTCACCTCATCACAAAGAGAGATTGCAAGCTAGGATATTGGTTGCATCCTTGACTAGGAGACATAGCCATTGATCCAACATTGTATTTGGAGGAAACAATAGTGGATGTGACTATAGTGGGTGTAGTGGCAAGTGAAGGCGATACAACACCACCATGTGTAAGTGGCGTTAGATAGGGCAGGTACTCTAGCCAATGGCTACAATCACCAAGTGTTGAACTAGTTTATAGATACATGATTTAATGATCCAATATGAAATATAACATACACATGTGCATATTGTAAATTTTAGCAACAACTATGGATGTGACTAAAGTAGATACATCATTAGATGTGTCTACCATAGGGTGAGTAGCCCATAGTATGAGGGGAAGTCAGAACATCCACACACACACACACACACCATAAGGGGAAACAATGTGAAATAAATTACTTAACTAATTATAAATTCAATAAAATTAAAACATATCATTATACATACCTCATTAAAAATCCACCATGGGAAATATCTCCTAAAATAACATGGAAATTATAGCCACAAAACATTCATGGATGTGAATAACAACTACAACCACTGGTATATGATAGTATGCCCTCACTACTAGATGGTGTTATGTCCAACTGGGAGTTGATGGTCCTACCCTACTAGTATATGATGACACCATGCATTCAATACCTTGAAAAATGTGTCATGACATACCATCATTTGTGTCAACTAGAGCAATTTTGTTTTTTGTGTTTGTGGAAGCAACTCCTCTGGAAGTGGGAATTTCAGCAAGGTCAAGGGATTAGGTATTTTTCATCTTGGTGCCTCGCATTGGGTCAGTTGTGTGGAATACCCAAAAAAGCATCATAGAATTCTAAGTGATGAAAATAGTTAACAAGTTTTTCCAAAACACACTCTGCATACATTTTCCTCAAGAAACGTAGTGGGATTTCCCTATTGTTATGAGGTCGCACATTAAAAACCATGTATTACATATCCATCAAATTATCAATAAATGGTTGATAAGTGCACCATTTGATAGATATATGATGTCTGATAGTGTTTGACATTTAACCTATATGAGGGCCTAAGAAAAGGGAAAATATGTCCTCTAGTTTTATACTCTTTAGTTCTTTTCTTGCAATATTATTCAAACCATCTATACATTTAGGTTAAATATTCTCTCTATAAGAGGTAATATTGATAATGCCTCATTTGCTTAAGTAATTATATCAATGATTTCATCTAAAATTTGGGCAAGTAAGCGTCCAAGTGGGTATATATATCTCAACATTCTTAGGTTGGCTATCACTCTATTAGGATTTTTGCATTATATTCCATTGATGGTGGGGCATTGCCTTGGGGGTTTACATTATGAATTTATAGGTTTGGGATTTTGGCAACCATTTCTAACAACTGCAATGAGATATTTAAAAAAATGTAAATGAATATAAACCAAAATTCGGCAATAAACATTAATTGCAAAGAATAATAAATGTGCTTTATACCACCTACCTTGTAGAACTTACTACCCAACAATAATTTCATAGCTCAATGCCAATATATTTAGATAATTTGAAATCCATGAGCTTGTAGAAGTGTAATATCCAAAATAGTGGTTGCATTTTGGGCTTAACAATGAGGAAAAAAACATGTAGGATATGAAGAATGAAGTACAATAGTGGGAAAAATTATTTTTATTTTATATCAAAGGAATTCTTGTTCATTCCTTTTGCATACAACTTTTTAATGAAATAAAAAATGCACACGTATTTTAGTGAAGAAAAATATTAGGTCTCCTTGTTTAACTAAGGTTCTCATAAATTTTGATTATTGTGAGCAGTTTGTAATGTTGAAACATTGTTGTTCTCATTAATCTCCATGTGGCCAATGCATTTCACACTTCACAATTGAAACATTGTTGTTCTCATTAATTTTATCTTTTGATTGTCAAATTATTTGTGTGAGTCGTATTTGAGTCTTGAAACCCTCCCATACCATCAACGTATGCATTTACTATAACCATGTCAAATTTCAGTCCATACAAGCACCAACTAAAAAAATTTCAACGTTAGCCCGATTCATAGGTCACCCTGCTCAGGGTCAAATTAAAGAATAATTTCCACTAATTACAACCTTGTAATGGTGCCACTATCATGAGTACACATAGGCCAAAGATTTCATTTATAGGGTCTATGTGGTGGTTTTAGACCCTGTGCATGGTTTGTGAGTCCTAAAAGTGTATTTTATGCCTTATGACATTTATAGTTCCTCCTCATACCATGTCCATGACTTGGAGAAGCATACCCCTAAACCTTAAACCCATTAACCACTAAGCCATACCCTAAACCCTAATTAAAATATACATCTTATGTATACTTCTTCTTTTCTTAACTTACTCTCTATTTGTTCATGTTTACATAGAATATATCCATAAAGAAAAAACAATACATTATTTTTCTTCTAAATTTAACATATAAACGTTTACAAAAAAAATCCACAATATAAAGACATATAATGAATAATTTACGAAGGGACGATATGCATGTCTGCCTTCAAGGTGTCCATACTCTCTACAACGTTTTTAAGATGATTTTAATAAAAGTATTCTTCTATTATAGCCCCTGCATTTTTTACAAGGGCAATAACATTTTCGATCACCCAAAGCCTCAACCAATGTAGATCTCAAGTCTCGTCCTTGTCCTTCTAGAGGAATGTTATGTGACATTTTTCCTTACCAAACTTTCAATGATGATCATTATCTTAAAAAATCAACCTCTCTAGTTTAACTATTCCTAATGCAATTAACAAAATAAAAAAAAATTGTATCCCAACCTAAAAATGTCTCTTATAACCTCTGCAAATTGTTGCTAGTATAGGAACAACGTCGAACGTCTTTAATATTTCAAACTTTTTAAATTATATATCACTTTTTTGTCGAACTTCTGACGGTTGTTGACCAGAGAGACGTTGCTTAATGAACAAAAATATTGACTTTGTCAATAGTTGGTAAGCATATCATTGACCCTTTACACCATCGAATATCCGATAGTTAGTAACATGTAACTGTTGGATACCCAACACCAAAGACCATGTCATCGAATAGTCGACGAACATCGAGATTTTTTGAAAAAAATACAAAAAAAAAAAGTAAAATCCGACAGTGCGACTGATTTTATCCGTACTGTCGGAGTACGAAGTCGGTTTTTCCATACATATGTAGTAGTGTGGTATGGAAAAAATGATAGAGGGTTCTTCTTTGATAAATAAAATGTTCAATATCAAGGTTTTTGAGGACCAAAAAAAGGAACTATTGGAATGGGAGGACTCCAAATGGAGGATGAAAAATAGATCTTTGTGGCTTGCACAAGGGGATGAGAACACTTTGTTTTTTCAAAATTATGCTAAGTGGAGGAAAAATAACAGTGGTATTTGGGAGATGAGTAGAGAAGATGATAATGAGAATATTTGAGGTAGAAAACCTAGGGCTCTTGCATTTATAAAATATTTATCATTAGATTAAAATAACTAATATAGCAAATATTATCGAACTAGCCTCTTATTTCCCAAGGTTTATAGGTGAAGAAGCCAATGTAGAGCTTATGTTTGAGATAGCCAAGGCCAAGTTGAATTCTGTAGTGGAGTCCTTCCAAAAGGAAAAGAGCCTTGGTATTTGTTATCGCACAATTTGTACTTGCCCAAATCCCACGACAAGTGAGGGATATTGGCGTAACAAACAAGATGTCCTATCACTGTCACCTCAATAGGAAATCCCCACTTTTTAGGGATGGATAAAAGTCTAGCCCAAGGGATGCGTCCCCAATGACCTAAAGGGTTGGGTGAGCTAAATATAAAGATAAAAGTACCTCCCCCTCTCACTGGTCACACAAGTTAAAGATGTCACAAGGTTTATGTCAAAGAAAGATGAAGCAATTGAAAGTGATGAAGTGTACCTACCCAAAACAAGACAACAGAGAATATATATGGCAGTTTCAAGTACAAAAATGATAATAGAGATTCAAGAGACAGTAAACGAAGTGAAAATATGCTAGCTGAAATAAAAATGTAGTAATGAACAAGTTTACAACAACAATTAATAAATTGTAACAACTGTGATAAAAGCTCTTTAAATTTGCTTGAAAAGATAGTGAAAATATAGCATTTACTAAGCACAATAATAATCAAATGTCATAAGAAACTTCTGAAGTGCTTAGCTAGCATTCAAAGTCAATTATGCAGAAAATTTGCTGCAATTAGATGCTTGTAGAAAACATTTATAACAACAGCAAGAAAGTTAGCAATCTAGGCTAAATTAGTGTTAGATTTAATTAGTAATAGCTTAAGAGAATAATGTTTGAGTGTTTTATCAACCTTCCAACAAAAGAGAGACAAGAGAATAGTGCCTTTAGGGTTTATGGAGTCAATTATATCAACACATAAACTTGGAGAGACAACAATGATTATACTTGTCTAAAAGATAACAAGGTGGAAGCTTGAGAAGTAGTACCTTAAGTTCTCAAGCACCAAGCCTCAAAGAGAAGGTTCAACTAGGGTGTAGGCACTTCTAGGCCCTATTGATTTCTCCTATCCTTAGACTCTTGAAAAATATTTAATGCAATAAGAACTAGACAAAGATTCTAAAGTGCTAGCACTTTAGGGCTTTAGAAGTTTGTCTAGACAATATCTTCTTAAGCAAAACTAGCAAAATAAAGAGCAAGAAAGAAATACCTTATGTTTCTTGCTCCTATGGTTTCAAGCAAGAAATTTCATAATCTAACATATGCACAAGTAAACATACCATAGACATTTATCATGAAATGAAAATTGCAGATTTACTTACTTCACCAAGAATAATCAAGCATAAAAACCCTAGATTTGCCAAAATTTCACTAAGAAATGATCCAAAATGCATCCAAAATAGCCTCCAAGCAAGTGTGCCTTGGTAATTTCAGTCAATAACCCCTTTAGGGCGAAACATTCAGTCCTCCCTCTTGTGAGAGGTGAGTTGGGATGAAAAAATTAAATTATCCAGCCATATTTATATGGGAATCCTGGCTATTTTGCCCAAAAGTTGTGTCTTTTCAAAAATCAGAGCCTACATGTCAATTTGGCTCTTAAAATTTAAAATTAAATTATTTTCAAAAAATAAAACCCTAAGAGGGTGACATCATCCTTCCTAGGGTGACGTTAGGTCTTCTCCATGAAGCGTTGAGGTCACCTAGCAAAACGTTGGGCCTCCAAAGGCCCTCCTCCATGCCACACGTGTCATAACTGCAATCTAACCCCTCCAAGTGTCAAACCATAGCCGTAGGTGACGTCATGGGCTACTAGGGTGATGTCCAAGGCCTCCAAAATCTAACGTCCAGATGGGGAAGGGTGGCATCTCATTATCCGAGCCTACCTGGGTGCCTCCAAAAGGCAACATCTTCTTCCTTCATTGTGTGAACCAGTCATCACAATCTTGCCCCAAGTTTGTGGTATCTGCATCCATCCTTCGGCTCCAAGCCCTCATGAAGGTATGAACTGATCATCTCCTCATGAATACTTGTCCATCAGGAAAGGTCCTATAAAGACAACAAGTACGCCCTCCAGGGGTCCATGAGTCACATGTATCATAGCAAGAAAATCACATCCAATAATTAAATTACCTAAACATGTGCATCAAACCCCCCTTAAGCCCAAACAAATGCTCAAAGACATTATGCAATTTGACAAGTTAGGTTTGGAGAGGGTCTCATGGTGTCTTATTGGGCTATTCCCTCTTAAGTTTGGGGTGTTTCCCAGGTGGAGTCTAGTCCAAGTCATGCAAGTGTATGAGGTGGCATGGGGTAAATATTTTGGCATGGGGTGCATGTGATAACATGGAAATGTAGAGTCTTACCTGTTGGTGCCTTTGTGGAGGGTAAGTTGCACCTTGTCATGGATGCAATTGTTTCCTAGCTCATTCATTTCCATTTATTCTTAGCTTTATTTATTTTTGTCCTTTTCTCTTGTGCTATAAGAGAATAGTTGGGGGCCATTGTCCTGGCTTGATGACCAGAGGTGACAGTGTTATCCACAAACATTTCACGGAAATGAGAAGGTTGGCTCGTAATGAGACCCCCTTTCTCTTGGCTATGCCACCAAGAGACACTACCATGTTTTGGTGACCCGATAGGTGGAAATTTCATACTGCTACATGTCCATGGTTATAATAGGTCATCTCGTGATGAGACCTCCTATCCATCAACTACTACCTTGAGTATTTATGTTATCTTGTGGGTCCCCTTTTCTTACTAAGAATATTTTCATTGCTTTGTCATGGATACCTAAGTGAAGCATCTCAAAGGTTTCAAAATTGGCTTTTAACTCTTGCCAGCTACTTTTACCCTCTAGGCCTTCAGCCCCTTCTTCCCACGAGGTAGTGTACAACCCTTCCTATTGTAGCCAATACCAATGCCCAAAAAGAAAGGGCATATGGAAGGAATAAAATGGAAAGTGGTAAGTATGGAGGGAACAAACGATGAATTTTCAAAGATCCACCCAGTAGCAACCCATCCTAAAGGGAAATCAACTTACTAGGGCACTGTGTCACCCTTTTAGGTTTCAACGAGGCAAAGAGCATAATTTCCAAGCAAACATCATGAAGAAGAATTCAATACAACATGTTCAAGTGCTTCAAAAATCAGAGTGATACATACCATGATACCCGGAATCATTATCTCATGGAGAAAGACTCACTGCTACTTCAGGATCAGGCTGGTGTAATGGACGTTGTTGCTAGTGATATGTGAACTACTCTTGAAGAAAAGAGGGGCCCTCCAGGACTATTCTTAGGTCGTCCGACTCTCGGAACTCCATGTATGGAACCTGTGGGGCTCGAGACATGATCTCCTTAGTTATCCCTAGGCTAGGGGATAACAGTCTTGATGGTGGGTCTATTAATTTTTACTTGGGGTTTTTATGATTTTTTGAGGGGGATATAATAAAAGTAGTTGAAGAATCAAGGTTATCATGACAGAGCCTTGGATCCATTAACTCTACCATCATAGTTGTGGTCCCCTAAAGAGATGACCCTTCATCTTTAAGGAGTTCATACCTATCTCTCTCTATAATTCCCTATATAAAATTATTTCGAACCTCATTGCCAAAAGGTTGAAGGGGGTTTTATTTTATACTATTTTAGAGGAGTAGTTTGGTTTTCTAAGAAATAGACAGATCCATGATGTTATTGGGGTTGCTGAAGAAGCTATTCATTCTATCAAGACCAAGAAGTTGCAAGCTATGGTGATTAAGCTTGACCTTTCAAAATCTTATAATATTGGTTGTATACTTGTTTGATTCCCATTTATATTTCTATCTCATATACACATATTTATAGGGGTTACAATATGGAAGAAAATGTTTTGTCCAAAATAAAACATAGTTATTCCTTTGATTGCCTCTTGCGTTATTTGTCTATCTAGGAATGCAAACATATTTGAAGACAATGCGATTCCTCCTTTTCAAGTTCAACATCAAATAATGTTTTTATATGAAGAAATAAAGATTACTCCTATGATAAAAATCCAAGACAGGTTGATAATTTGGAGGTGGACAAGTATCATCCATGGGATTTTTGATGGTGCATGTTAGGGTATTACTATATTATGTGGTGTTGGAGGTGCGATATACATCTCTAATTATCACAAGATTTATTCCAAAGCTAGCCTAGGGGAGGGCATTGAATTGGTTGGTTGTTGAACAAGGTATCACTCATATTCAAATGATGGGTGACTCAAAATTGGTATTTGATTGGGAAACTAGAACTACAAGTATGCAAAATCATATCCAAAGACCTTTCTTTGATCAATTCAAGACTTTGAAACCAGATTTTGTTGTCATCTCGTATGTACATATTTATAGGGATCTCAATATGGAAGTATATCCTTTGTCGAAAAGAGAACTAGATTTATCATAGGGTAGATGGGAAATTAAAGAAGCGACATTTGGGGTCTCTCTTTCAATGTCTTTAAGATCTCGTCATGCTAGTTGATTCTTTTATTTTTGTTTTTCAAAGATGTCCTTATTTGTACTTGGTTGATCTGTAGTGTGCAATGCTTTTTTGTGATTGAATGTAGTATTTAATCCTCCCTTTTGTTTCACTTTTAGTATTATGTAATTTAAGGTCTAAATGTTTAGAGATAAATTTTTCTTATAGTTTGGGGTTTGACATTTTACTTGAGATGTTGTTCTTGAGGTGAATATCATAACGCTTTATGCATATTTTGAATGTAACTTTTTTCTTCTTCTTCATGAAATGAAAGGTTATGTAAAAATTACTCCCTTTTAGGTTGATAGAGCCAAACAAGAAAACCTTTTCTAGCATAGATACTCATCAATGTACAACGCCTTAATCATGTGTAACAATCAATTCAAGAAAAAAAACCCACATTCAATGACACATCGGTGCCAGAGAGAACCAATGCAACCACATACTTCCATACCACTCTTTTATGCATGCTATAAGTTTCAACATTTCGAATTGCATAAGTTCCAAGCCCAAACACAAGCCAACACCACACTTATGTAAGTAGATCAAAAAATTTTCTTACCGAAAAAATAAAAAATTGGATTGTCTCGTCAATGCCATACTGAGCAAAGTGTGGCCAACACACTTAGATTTGTGCATATAAAATTTCAGACCCCACCCAGTTTCACATCTCACTGATTTTTCAGCCAATGTTTAATTCCCAAACCTAGTTTTATAATAGCCAATTAAACTCAGCATAAAATAAATTTTTAGAATTGAAACATGAGGATTCTAAACATTGTTTTAACACATAAATAAAATATATCAGCAACACATATAACTTAGAAAAAATAACACATTGATTTTTGGTCTAATAGTGACCCTGGAAAAACCCACAAGGGGAAAACCAATGAGAGAGGGAGTTTTTATTATTTCAAAGCTTCAAAGAAAATGTCTTTTACAACATATTCATTTTCAGAAATTTAATGACAAACTTATCTTGAAAACCGTGCCAAGTCTTCACACAGAAACTGATAAAATCCTCAAAATTCGTGCCAAAATTTCCTGCACTCGTGTACAAGTATGCTCCTCGTTTTCTATGCCTCCTCCTTGCTGTACGATTGCCTCAAAATATGTGCCAACTGTTACAACTCAAAACTGAGCATTAAATGATGTACGACTGCCTTGGAAAATGTGCCAAAACCACCCAGAAAATACCACAAAAACTTTCCTCGATTTATGTGCAAGAAAACCAGTCGTAAGGACCATACGAAATCCATACAGTATGGACTATTCACTCAATTATACTTTCTGCCTCGATTTTCATGCCTCTTTCTGCTCTAAGGAACCCAAAAATCCGTACAGTATGACCTCTTTTCTGAACCATACTCTACCTCAATTTTTGTGCCATCTTTTAATGTTGTACGACCTTCTCAATCCATACAGTATGACCTGCAATAAATGTTGTACCTTCTACCTCGAAATGCATGCTAGTTTTCAGCCTTGGAATGCGTGCCCTAGCTCTGCAAAAATGACCTCTTTCTTAAACTCAAATTTCTTCTCTTGCTCTCTCAAAACATGTTTCAACACAACAATGGGTGAGCCCCCCTACCGTAATCGACTTCATGAGGGAATCTCAAGAGTCATCTCATCTGATGGTTGAGATTAGCTGAGATCAAGGGTGGAGACAAAATCACTTTATTCACCCACTTTCCCTAAGTCTAAAAAAGTCACCTTTTAATTTGCATCTCACAAATTAAATGAATAGGGTCCACATTAGGCACTTTCTCACCCCTTAGGCACCTAGGTGATGAGAAACACTTGCCTAGGTACTTTTTAATTATTTTTAACACTCCCTCTTACCGAGGAAAGTGTTACTCACCACTCCAAGCTTGTCCCTGAAAAATACAAACTTGCCTTTGCCCAATGCTTTGGTGAGTATGTCTGCAACCTGCTCGTCTATAGATATGTACTATAGCTCCACTGGTCCTGTCTGAACATAGTCACAGATGAAGTGATAACGAATCTCGATATGCTTAGACCTTTCATGAAAAACTAGATTCTCCAAGAGTTTAATGCAACTGTAATTATCACAGTAAATCAAGGTAGGCCTCAATTGCACACCAAACAATCACACAAGCAACTTGCAAAGCCAAAGGGCCTCACAACTAGCCTGACTGGCCGCCATATACTCAGCCTCTATAGAACTCAATGCCACTGAATTTTGCTTCCGACTGAACCAAGACACCACTATTGAGCCCAATCCGAAACAACACCCTGAAGTACTCTTTCGGTCACTGACACATCCTGCCCAATATAAATTTGTAAATCCAACCAGACGAACTCCATCTCCTCTATGATATTCCAGACCATAATATACCGTACCACAAAGATACTTGAGAACATGTTTTGCTGCCACCCAATGCACTCTCTTAGGCTCCACCATGAATTGACTGAGAGTGTTGACAACAAAACAAATATCTGGCTTGGTATTGACCAAATACATCAAAGACCCGATCAACTGAGGATATAAAGTGGAATCCACCAACTGTGACTCAGAAGCATGAAGCTTCTTCTAGTTGGTAATCATGGGAGTGGTCATGGGCCTACAATCCTCCATCTGAAATCTCCTCAGAATATCACACACATACTTCCCCTTTCCCAGGAAGATGTGTCCAGGCTCCTGCCAAACCTCCAATCCCAAAAAATAGTGCATTAGTCCAATATCAGTCATCTCAAACTTTGAAACAAGGCTCTCTTTGCAACTAGTGATGAGCCTCTCTACCCCTGTAATGAAAATATCATCCACGTATAGAAAGAGAATGAGAGGATCCTTTCCAACCACAATGAAGTATAGGTTGGGATCCGCCTCACTCTTCTCAAAGCCCAACTGCTACAAATAGGCATCAATCCTCGAATACCAAGCTCCGGGAGCTTGTTTCAGCCCATACAATGCCTTCTTCAGTCTACACACTTGAGAATCTCTCCCATGCACCTCCAATCCCAATGGCTTCTCAATATACACCTCTTCCTGTATAAGACCATTCAAAAATGTGATCTTCACATCCATTTGGTGGATCTTCCAACCCATCTCTACTGCAATGGAGATCACTGCCCTGATTGAGGTATATCTAGCAACTGGCATGAAGGTCTCATCATAATAAACTCCCTCAACCTGTGAGAACCCCCGAGCTACAAAGCGAGCTTTGTACTTCTCAATGTTTCCATATGCAACATGTTTGAGTTTATAGAGCCACCTAGAAGTCACCATTGACTTCCCCTCAGGTCTAGGAACAAATTCCCAGACATCATTCTTCATGATGGAATTGTACTCTTCCATCATGGAATCTCTCTAAACCTGTATACCAGTAGCCTCCTCAAAATTTGAATGCTTAGACTCCCAAATACTACTCACCATCGTGATGTAGCTGCAAAACCTCTCAGGAGGTTTACTCTCCCTCACTGCCTTCCTAGGATTCCCCACTGAACCTTGTGTCTCCCTCAAAGTATCTTGAAGCCACTTGGGCTTCCTCCTCTCTGAAGTAGTGTCCCATGGAGGGGACTCTCCCTGATCAACCCCATCTCTCGAAGACTGTGATCCTGAAGTAGACTCTGGAGTACTCGATCCTGAACCTTGTGGACCAATAACCTGCGAACTTGACATCTGTGGCGTTGTCACCTATGGACTAGTCGTCACCGAAACTGGTGGCCTCAAACTCTGTGTCACTGAAGTCTGCTGCGGACTCACCTGAATTAGAGGTGATGACTGCTCACCCCTTTATATCCCTCGTGACTTCCTAAAGGCTCCCTCCTCCTCAAATCTCACATCCCTCCTCAAAATAGTCTTCCTTAAGGAAGGAAGGTATATACTAAAATCCTTTGAAGTCTCGCTATAAAAAACAAATATCCCTCTCTTTGTCATGGGCTCTAGATTTGTCCTCTTCTCAGAAGGGACATGTGAATATGTGATGCACCCAAAAATCCGAAAGTGCCCCACCTCATGCTTCTTCCTAGAAAAATTCTCCTCAAGAGTCATGCTCCCCACTGCCCTGTGTGGAATCCTATTCTATAGATAAACTGAAGTGTAGCATGACTCATCCCAAATAAATAGTGGTAGCCCTTGATCATGTAGCATGGCTTTCACAGCCCCAACTATGGCCCTATTATTCCTCTCAACAACCCCATTCCACTGTGGGTTGTAAGGAACATTCAACTCTCTCCTGATGCCCTCTCCTACACAAAAGTCCATGAATTCCTTGGAGGTATACTTATGATCTAGGTGGATATCGGGGGCCACCCACCTTTTCCAAATGGCTCAAAACAGTTTTCTGGCCATTTTGGCAATTTACTATTTTTAGCAGGTTTTCACTTCCGGGGCCATTTTGAAGGCCTAAATGAAGTTTTTTCGAGATTGAGGTTCTTAATGATAGTTGAAGGCATGATTGAGCCCCCAAAATGAATCTCCTCGACGATACCTTTCCAACGAGCTATCACACGCCTAAAACAGAGATCGTATGCAAAAGTTACGACCCCGGGAAGTTGATGCACCAACTTACCCAAACGGG
>ML846103.1:6102-20673 GCA_009831015.1 Picea engelmannii | reverse complement strand
TACTGTATCTCTGTGTTTATGGTTGCATCTCTGATATATTTCTGTTATATTACTGGATATACGCGATATCTCTGTGCATTTCTTTATTATATCTCCGCTCTCATTTCGTGCCGAAAATAATTCGGATCAACTTACCCCCATTGTTTGTCCTTAGAACTCTGATTTTCTTCCCAGTCTAGTTCTCCACAAGATATTTGAACTCTTGGAACCAACTGAAGACTTGTCCTTTGGTCTTCATGAAGAAAATCCAAGACTTTCGTGAGAAGTCATCAATGAATATAACATAGTATAAACAACCAGTCAAAGATATCGAAGACATCAGGCCACATACATCTGAATGAATAAGATCAAGGATACTTGCTGCTCTATTGTCACTGCTAGGAAAAACAGTCTTGGTGTACTTTCCCAAAGCACACCCCTTGCACAACTCTTGGTTATCTGAACTGAAATCTGGAACTCCAGTCACAATCTCCCTCAGTACCCTCAAATCCCCATGGTACAAATGTGCCATCCTCCTGTGCCATAGCTCACATAGGTCACTGTTGCTGGTAGAATGAAATAATGATCTCGCTGGCTGGAACATGAGCTTGTATAGCTTCTCATATCGAGTCCCAATCACTTCGTCCAAAGTGATACTGGACCCCTTGGGGAAAAGGAGCACTTGTCCATCATAGAATAACACCTCATAACTCCTATCCTTAATAGCAGAAACTGATACTAAGTTCTTCTTCAAGCCCGAAACATATAGGACCTTTCTCAACAACATGGGAGACAAAGACTCCATATGAAATGATACAGTCCCACAACCAACTGCCTTGACCACTCGGTCATCTCCAAGCACTACCTCAACATCACCAATCTGAGTAAGATCTGTCAAGTGCTCATGAACCCCTGTCATATGGCAGGAAGCACCATTGTCAATATACCACATATCTGAATGAGTGGTCATCGTGGAAAGACACACAACTAAGGAAAACTCCTTGTCAAACTTGGCAGAGAACTCCTCCACTGATGTTGAAGCTGTTGTTTGTTTCTTCTTCTTGTTCGGACATTGAATTGCATAGTTCCCAAACTTGTGGCATTCAAAGCACTTGAATTTGCTCATGTCCTTCTTCCCTTCACCCTTCAGTTTGTTTCCTCCCTTAGGACCCTTTCTGAATTTCTTCTTGTTGTTGGCAGCAACAACCACATTCTCCTCATCATGACCTGTAGATGAAATGCCATGTACATAACCTCTCCGGGTATCCCCCTGAACAAAGTCATCCCAAAGACATTCCCAATTGGGAAGCTTCTCCCTAGACACAATGCCCTTAACAAAAACAACCCATTGTTTGGAAATTCCATTCAATTTTGGCCTCACAAGATCACTGTCAACTATGGCCTCCCTCGAAGCTCCAAGCTTATCTCTCACCTGTGTCAACTTAGTAAGATATGTGACCACATTTTCAGCCTTGGTCATTTTAATGCTCTTCAGTTTTTCCCTCAAAACCATTTTCCGGTTTTCATTTGTACTCTGGTACAACTTCATCAAAGACTCCCACATATCATAGGAATTTGTCTCCCCCTTCAAGTGAGGAATCAAATGGTCCTTGATGGAATCAAGAATAATCCTCTTAGCCTTGATACTCTTCTTAGTGTATGCTGCAAGAAGAGTAGCATCAGTGGGTACAACCATAGGATGTGTTGTGGTATTCTCAACAATATCCCACAACTCATTTTCTTGCAATAAAAAGATCATCCTCTCTTTCCAAGCACCAAGTTTGCTTCCCCATCAAGTTTGTCCTCAACCCTCAAACTTGTATCCATTGAACCCTTTTTGCTGAAAATGAAAAATTCAAAGTTCTGTCCGGTGAAGTGACTGTTGTCCCAGTTTTCTGACTTGCTGAAATATTTATGCTTCTCTTTAACTCAGCTCTGATACCATGTAAAATTTCAGACCCCACCCAGTTTCACGTCTCACTGATTTTTCAACCAATGTTTAATGCCCAAACCCAGTTTTATAACAACCAATTAAACTCAACATAAAATAAATTTTCAAAACTAAAACATGAGGATTATGTACATCGTTTTAACGTGGAAATAAAATATATCAACAACACATATAACTCAGAAAAATAACACAATGATTTTTGGTCTAACAACGACCCTGGAAAAACCACAAGGGGAAAACCAATGAGAGAGGGAGTTTTTATTATTTTAAAGCTTTAGAGAAAATGTCTTTTACAACATATTCATTTTAAGAAATTTAATGACAATCTTATCTCGAAAATCGTGCCAAGTCTTCACACAGAAACTGAGCAAAACTCCTCAAATTTCGTGCCAGAATTTCCTACACTCATGTACAGGTCTGCTCCTCAGTTTTTGTGCCTCCTTCTTGTTGTACGGCTACCTCAAAAACGTGCCAAAACCACCCAAAAAATACCACATAAACTTTCCTCAATTTCTATGCAAGAAAACCAGTTGTATGGACCGTACAGAATCCGAATAGTACGGACTCTTCACTTAGTTGTACTTTCTGCCTCAATTTCTGTGCCTCTTTCTTGCTGTACAGAACCCAAAAATCCATATAGTATGGCCTCTTTTATGAACTATACTCTACCTCAATTTCTATGCCATCTTTTAATGTTGTACTGTTTGTTCAATTCGTACGGTATGGCTTGCAATAAATGTTGTATCTTCTGCCTCAAAATGCATGCTAGTTTTCAACCTTGGAATGCGTTCCCTAGCTTTGCAAAAATGGCTTCTTTCTCAAACTCAAATTTCTTCTCATGCTCTCTCAAAAAATGTTTCAACAACACAACAATGGGTGCGCCCTCCTACCCTAATTGACCTCATGAGGGAATCTCAAGAGTCATCTCATCTAACGGTTAATATTAGACGAGATCAACGGTGGAGATAAAACCACTTTATTCACCCACTTTCCCTTAGTCTCAAAAAGTCACCTTTTAATTTGTATCTCAAAAATTAAATGACTAGGGTCCACATTAGGCACTTTCTCACCCCTTAGGCACCTAGGTGATGAGAAACACTTGCCTAGGTACTTTTTAATTATTTTTAACAGTGCAATCCATGACTCTGGCACAATAAAACACCCACAACCCACATGTCACTTGCCATTCAACATGGAGCCATATTGAGAACATATTTATCACCTAGTCAACAAGGAAGCTTATAGTGTTGAGAATGGCGTAAGCATCACTTTTGGCCATGCTAAACTTTACATTGTAATTATTATTGTTAAATTTCTACGTTTGGATAAGGCTAATTTTGTACTCAATTGTGATCATTCATTCATTCTTTATACAAATGTTTTGAGCATACATGCACCATTAAGTATTGTGACCTCTTAGGCTTGTGTTTTTTTTTCTCTTTCTAATGCACCTATGATAAGGTTTGTTTCCCTCTACAGGGACACAACTCTTCTGATTTCCCTAGCATTGTTCCTTTTTATTGTAGAATTAGGGATTTGTTAGGTTATTTTTCCCCTAGTGATGGTTTTATTATCTCTAATTGCAGAATTAATGTTTTTTTGGGTTATTTTACCCGAGAGTTGGTTTATTATGTTTATTATAGAATTAAGGTTTCATGGATTGGTTTCACTCAACCATATTTTTGTAACACCCCCTCTCTAAAACCTAAACACATGTAATAAATCATGACTAGTGATTTCCATTAACCGACATGTGAATATTGTAAATGTATTATTGTTTAATTGTAGATGCCCAAATTGATTGTGTGGTGAAGCCTTAAAGTACAAGCCATTATATCACTAGGGGAGTGAGAGGAGGCCCTAATAAACTAAAGGGACTCAATCCTTATTCATATTACTTCCCTTAGCCCTGATTTCAAGAAAAAATAGTTAATGAGGGAGGTTGGTAGTTGAACAAACAACCACCCCAATGAATGGAAGTATGGAGGGTTTTCATAAGGGACATGAAGCAATCAACTAGAGGACAATAAAAAATATCACCACAGGTCCCCAGGATTGACCCATGAGTTACCTTATGACAGATGAAACAAAAGGATAAGTCGAGAACCTGCCTAAGTCATGCATGCAATAGACAGATCAGGGGGAGATAATTTGAGGGGGGTCGGGCCTCTGGGGAAGGGATATTTTGAAATGAATGCACGAGTGCATGCAATAGAAGGATCAAAGAACCCGTAGAAAGGTTCCGAGTTGGAGCGTAGAAGACTCAAAACTCGACCTGAGCTAAGAGGGTCATGAGCATGATACCGGGAAGGCATATCGTAAACCTCGAAGAGGCTTGGGCTAGGTAGGTGTAAGGGAAAATAACTACCAATAATAGAGTGAAGGAGAGTGGCCTTCAAATCTTGTTGAGAACCTGAGAGAGATTCCCTAGTGGTATCATGGCTTGGCATAGGGGTGGCCAAAATGATAAGAGTGAATGCATATGAGCCTACAGTTGGGTGGAAAGGAGAACACCCACAGTCAACTGGTTGGCTGCAACTTGTAACTAGATAAGTATTCCATAGACTCTATGTAATTGAATTGAAATGCATGATTGAATGCATGCACTTGCGTTATAAATATACATACTTGATTTATAGTAATGATGCTTATTGTATTGGCAAACACCTGCATTTGAGTGACGGTAGGATGGTAAGAACGGTTCATTCCCTGCACAACTAAATACAAGCATTTTATAATGTTCTGAGATTAAAAAAAAAAGAATGAACTTAATTTTATGGTTATCGGGTTCTCAATATATATATATATATATATATATATATATATATATATATATATATATATATATATATATATATATATATATATAAGTTAATAGTTAAATGGAAACTAGGATTATAAGTTGCTAGTTGACCAAAAGGTATTGAGCCCAAGAAGGTGATATAAATTGCCTTCATAGTAAAAGGGAATTGTTGGTTGTGCTATGTATGAAAGGCCGGAGAAGGTCGTAAACTATATGTTCTTCCCCTTTGATAAATTGGAGGGGTCGCAAGAGCTCGAACCCTCATTTGAGTGTTAGATGACAAGATTGTGATTATTGTGGATAAGGGAAAGAGCCCAAAGAAAAATCCTTGAATTGTCTAAGTCCTGAATCGGAAAAAAAAACCATGTTTTGAGGTCGAAGGAATCACAGTCATTGGATCGGTGGAGCGAATAGATCTAGACCCTTTATCGGAGTAGGTTACCATGCCTGTAGAGAATGTAGCTGATTTAATCTAGACCGTTAATTGGGGATTAACCCAAAATTAACCAATATCATAGATCATTGTGGTCTCATTTAAGCGATATTTGGGGGAGAGATAACGTTAGCATGATGTACCATGCTGACTTGGAACGTCAATGTGTCTAGAAGTTGATAGGTGTCAGTTTGTGATTGGCAACATGTAATTGGTCGATGGGCTATAACATAGGCCCTTGGGTGAACTATGTATTAGACCTCAGTTTTAGCCTTGGACATCAGACTGAAAATTTGAAGGATCCCGAATGTTGATCAGAGTGCATCTGGGATCTGAGTTTGGTTGTTGATCGACATGGAAGCCCTTAGATGTTGACGAGAGGAGGGATGACATCATGCTAATGTTATGTTGACGTCAAGTTAACTAAAAGAGCCTATGTGTATGATGAAGCCACATGGAGGCATGTAATTGGTTGAGGTAATAGGGAGTGGGTCCCTGTCGAGTTTAAGGGTTGGAAGGGTGAGATGCATGGGTCCACGAGTTCACGAGACTTCTTGGATGGGTTTATGAAGGGGAGGTACATAATTGTACGTTCACGAGTCTACGTAGATGGAAAAATAGTTAAGTGTCGATACTTCTTAGACGGAATTATGAAGGGGAGGTACAAAATTGTACATCCATGAGTTTGTGAGTCCACGTAGGTGCAAAAGTGGTTAAGTTTCGATACTTCTCGGATGAACTTATGAAGGGGAGGTACAAAATTGTATGTCTGTGAGTTTGTGTAGGTGGAAAAGTGGTTAAGTGTCGATACTTCTCGGATGGACTTATGAAGGGGAGGCACATAGTTATGTGTCCGCGAGTCTCTGAGTTTGTGAATGAAAAATAAGTTAAGTGTTGGTGGCAGGTTCATGAAAGTATGAATATAGACCATGAGTGTGCAAGACTACCGCTCGTGAATCCATGAATATAGAAAAGCATCTAGGACACCATTAGGACAAAACATGTCCATTACTAACAGAATGATGAGTTGAGTGGGGTTCCACCATGGTAGGCTAGGCTAGTTGCACGTTAGGACCCGGGTGTTTCCATGTTTGTTGGCACGAATAATGAAACATCACGTGGATGCCATGTGATAGTAAGAGAGATGTTGTCTATGTAAACCAAAGAACTTTGGGAGGTCATAGCTACTGTTCCAGAGCTCATTTCTGAGTGAAATTACTAACCTTGGAAAGATCTTGACGAGAAAAAGAGGATGGAGCTATGATAGAGAATATTTAAGGTTGTCAAGAGAAGCGAAAATTTAATACCCCATCCCTTAAAAAGGTACTTAGGGTGCTGGGTTTGTTACAAAGTGGTATCAGTGCGAGGTTACAACACTAGGTCTGGATGGGCCATAGATCAGTCTTAGGATTGGTATATCAAGATTTAGGTGAGCCTGTTGAAAAGCGTTTCTACCTTTAAAGGATTGTTTATTATCTACATTAACTTCTTGAGGAGAGGGACTGCAGATTGAAATTGTAACTTGAAAACCTGGGCTAAATTTTAGCAAGGGGAAATTATATTGTCCCTTTTTCAAAATGATGACTACTCTTACATGAGTAGGAAAATGTTGATAGGCAATATTGGTAAAACCTGAATGTAAATGGCAGAGGTGGCGAATTTTTTTTTATGAAGCTGCTTGAGTCCGGATAAGGGACATGCGTTGGATTTTTTTGTTAAGTATAATAATGTATATCTACTAGGGCATGCAAAGTATCTTGTAAATAAGATGGTTGATTACATAAGGGTTAAGAGCCTTATGGAAAATTCCTTCTTCTTAAAGAAAATTGGTATGGATTGATAGAAATCTATAGCAGTAATAATAATTTCTTTAATAAAATATTAAACCCTGTATATGTGTATGATCCCTCATGATCAGAGGACAGATGGAAATGGGTAAGGCCAGTTTATTTCACCTATAGTGAATGAAAATGGTTGTTGGAGAATAACCCAGTTAAGCAATTAAAAATGAGTCCTTTGGACTGTTGCTAGACCTCCTGGGAGAGGTAAAGAAATATGAACACATGAGAAAGTTTAATATGCTCACGACCATAATAAGTGAATGTATATACTTATTAATCGAAGGACATGTCTATGCATGCGAATACAAATGGTAGACAACTGGAATACATCTCCACTGTAAGAATGGGTAAAGTTCTTGGGGTACGAGGATATGTTAGAATGCATATGGAAAAGATTGATCATGCGTATAACATGCATATAGGCTTATTATAGTCTGTTACCGAATGTAAAATATGTTGATGTCATGGATCATATGGTTAATGAAATTATTGATTTTGTATGTAGTAAAGGAAGTGCAGGGTCATTTATAGATGAGCAATGGGTCAGACAAGAATCCAAAGGCATATGGCTTGGTGTGCTCAATTTGTAGTGAGAGGAAATTTAGAAAAAATATTCTTTTGATAAAAAGGTTTGTTGACCAAGAATGGTTCGATGCATGAAGAGAAGATTGATTAGTTGTCCTTTTTCCTAGAGCACTGTTGAAATTTCCCATATTGTATTTTTGGGTAGTTGCATACTTTTATAGTGGTTTAGGCAAGAGTGTTTTCTTATTGGTTGTTGTCATATGGAAAGGGAAACATAGTTACGAATATGTATGCGAGACTTACCATGTGAATATCATGTGGATGACTATAATTTCTCTTTAAAGAAGGCTGATACTAATATCAGATAAACATGAAAGAACAATATAAAATTGTGCAAGCAATTCACATGCATAAAACATACATAGATATACTTATATGATTGAAAGAATGACATGATTGTATGAGTAAGAGGGCATTAAGGCAATGAGTATGTTTTCTTGGACTAAATAATGTCATGGCTGTATGGCCAACCCTGTGATGAAGGGTCTGAGTATTTTGTTAAAATGATGACTTGGGGAAGTAGGAAATTCCTCAGAAAGAGCTAAGATGAAATTATAAGAGAGCAAAGATCAAAAGTGACCCTTTTGTTGGCTGCTATATTGTAAAGAGGATAGTATAATTATGATTTTATTGATGATATTGGTTGCGTAAGTGACTGTAAAGTCTCATCAAAACTAGATAATGTTAAATCAATATGAATGAATGAGGTAAAAAGGTGCAAGTGATGCACGTGCGTATATATAAATATACATATACATGCTTAAAAGTATGATATGAGTGTTTGAATAAGTGAAATGTGAGGCAATATTTGTACTTGCCAGATCTAAATAATGCCATGGATGCATGGTTGAACCTATGTTGGAAGGGTCTGATTTGTCTCGATGAAATAATAGTTTGAGGGGGATGTGTTCCTTTTCTCATGAAAAGTTTGTATAAATTGATGAGAGAGAAAAGGAGCAGGGAAGCTCTGTTGTCATGATAAAAGGGAACATGATTATGCTTTTAAAGACTACATATGAATGGTCGTGAACAATTATGAACCAATTAATTTCCAATAGATAAGAAAATGAAACAATAAAATGTTCCTATGGGGCACCCACACTGCATGATAAGGCATGTGATTAAAGTATAGTGAGTGAAAGTGGATGGAATAAATGTGCATGTGTGAGTGCACAATCTAAGTTCATAATAAATATGCATGTTGATAATTCCTCATGGAATATTAGGTAAAAACTGAGATGACAAAGCTGAGGCTAACTCAAAAATTGAGGTCATGTCAGACTGTTTGGATATGCAACAAGAGAGTTGCATGTTGAAGAGGTTTCTGTGGAGGAACTATGTAAAGAACTCTACCAGGAGAACAAAGCTATAACCTTAATGATTGCTAAGAATTGAACAACAGGATGCAAAACCTATTTATATAAGAATCCTAGATTACATTTAAAATATCATGCATGAGTACCAAGACATGCAGACGAATGAGGACAAATCTGATCTCTAGGTGGGAAATGTGTGGAATGCACAAGTTCATTATTCATTATGAACAAGAAACTTGTTGATGTAGCATTTTGAGTTATCCAAGAAGGTCAAAGTGAACGTGACTAAGACTGTTCAAGATATAGAAGAAGCAGGTCCCGGGAGGGATAAATTGTAAAATCAAAGAAGAAGAAAATGATTAATACTTCTCTCACTATGAAACTCTTAATAATAAGACATAGTTGTATGCTTAAAAAGGCCAACTATGAAATAAGTACAACTAGTAACTGAAAGATACAATATTGAATGTGTTTAAATGAATGAGCTTGGTTAAGCTATAGTGTGTGAAGTCAACGAGGCCTTGAAATTAATTAAGCTAGGATGAAATTTTCCTTATGGGAGAATCCCTTAACTCCTTTCTTGTTTTCTATTATGTTTCACTGGGATGAGAAACTGATATGTTGATGAATGTAGATATTTTGGCATGAAAATGTTGAGAGGTGCAACTGAAATTTGATTGTGGTTGCACTCATGAAAACATTGGGGACAATGTGATGGAGTGCATATAGATATGCTAAGACATATATGAAAATGTTTTACTAAAATACATGCTATGGTACATGCATTTGATTTTACATGAAAACTAATGCAAAATGTGAATGTGGTGATGTATGTCACGTGTAGAAAAGATTGGAACTGTTAGGGAAGGAAAACTTCCAATAGTGAACAACCTCAGCTAGAAGTGAATGCAAGAAGGATGTTGATAAAAATAAAATTGTGAAAGGGATTTTAGAAGTCCCTAGGAAGCACCATTGAAGAGGCAATATCAGAAAAGGTGTTGGCAGACATAACATGTATAGATATTTCGTGCCCATGTGACATGAGAGGTAAAAGGGATTTGGGTAATAATCCCTTCTAAAATAATCTATGCTTTGATGGCATGCATGTGATTTGAATGGATGTTGTATGCCATTGATACCCAAGTAGGGTATGATTAAGGAAGAATAACCTGCATGATGGTGGTGTGAACCTCTGATAGCCGAGGATGATTGAAATCCTTTGAAAAATGCATGAACAAATATATGTTACGAATACATTGCCCAATCAAGGAGTGATTGGGAACCAAAGTGCTCAAAGTTAGCATGATGATAAAATGCATTAAGGAGATGAATGTGATAAGAGAGTGGGTATATATGGGACTGCCCATTACGGAAGAAGTATCTTGCAGTGCTCTGCAGAATTACAGAATGGTAAAGAGAGAAATTGGGTGGCCATAAATGTCGACACCATGGTTACCATTGAAGAAAGAATGCTTGAATGCATTCATATGAAAATTTTAGTTTCATGTACGTTGATTTGAGGTCATGATTAGTTGAAGCAAGAAAACACAGTCCTGCTGTAAAAAAAAAATTGTATAAAGAAACCATGTGGTAAAAGGTTGGCTGAATTCCAACCCACCAAGGCAAAGTGCCTAATATGAAAAGTAATAATCTGAAAATCAATGCAAGGGTGCATTGTGTGTGAATTTGGCCATGTATATTGGCACATTGATTAAACTCATTTGATGATTTCATATTGAAAGGCTTGGTATGATAAAATAATGCATGTGTCAGGAATGATATCTCCTTTTTGAATAGATGAATTTGATTCTTAGTGTTGTTGCAAGAGTTGGTTCTAGGCTGTAATAGAGCCAATCCTTAGCACATTTTAAATGAAATAAATTTTGTCACTCGGACTTGACTTGGGTTGCATGCAAGTAAATTCCTAGATAACCTCGAACCAGTTTTGATTAGAAAATGCCCCTTCCAACCTGAGAGGGATCTCTCGAAAATATGTCACAATAGGATATTCAATAAGCTTAACAGTGGGCAGATCTGTGGGTAACATAAAGTTTTGGGTTTTTAGGGTTGATGGGTTGGACCGGAAAGTAGTCCATTGGGCATGGAGTCAAATGATCAAGCAAGTAATAAGAGTGTTTCAACAATGGAAATCCATGGAGCAGAGGTGAGATAGAAGATGATTACAGAGGGAAGGATTTAGAAAAAGTATGGTAGCAGAATAAAGAGAACACATATCAAAATGCAAGGAGCACTTAGCAATGAGTGAATTCCAAGCATAAATCAATGGAAAGAGATAGTTGGGACAAAGCATCTAGCAAGGATGAATTCTGAACCTTCATATCTCTGCAAGAAACAACCTATAACTTGTCTAGCAACAAAGCATCTAACAAACAGATGAATTCCATTACAAACACAGTTACAAATCGGGAAGCAAATGGAAATAAAACCAAGTGAAATGATTTGAAAACGAAGCAATAAGACATTCTCTGCAAAGAAAATCACAAGAATCTCTGATATAGATCGAAAATGCTCTGCACTCTTTTATTAAACATGAAAACAAGTGCTATAGCCCAGGAGTACTACTCCTCTTCCCTTTTACAAATATGCCTCATATATGTATTGAGGTCGAAATCCTCTCTAATCTAAAAGATAACAACAGTTACAACCAATTCTTGAAACTTTCTGCCATAGAAAATGGGCCAAACTGCCGAAAACTAGGGCTGCGGTTATGGCTCTGTATCTCTCGAATCATGATAACTGTGTATAAAATGAAAGAGGATTTTGTGAATCTGTTTATTTTGAGAAAAAACCTCTCTCAGTTCCCTGAGACCCCTTTTCATTTTTCCCAAATTTGCATTTAACAAACATGTGTCAAAACAGGAAAATATGAAATCTGAAAATTAGGGCTCAGAGATGGATTCGATTCTCCCAATATGTGACACCTATAGGAAAACTAAAAGAGGCTAATGATATATGATGTGTTAGGCACAAAATTATCCAACCGTTTCTCAAAATGATACTCCAGTCGCTCAGAATCCTCATTTAAAAATGATGACTCAACACAGTAAAAACACCATATTTCTGAAAATGAACCTCATCTTGCGGGGGACGTTTGACTGCCTTACCAAGCTCAAAATGAAATTCTGAAGACACCACTGGATATATTAGGATTAAAAGATGTCAATCGACTATTCAAATGCGAAAAAAGACCTCTCCATAGTTGAGAAAATTGTGTTTTTCTAAAGCAGTTTTGCATATGATTGGAGTCCTGATTTTGGGTTTTTGGGATTCGGGGAAACAAAGCAGTGGTTATTAAAATATTCACGTCGGACAAATCCCCGATGGAAAAATCCCTGAAACAGATTTTTTCTTTTACATTGCACTCTTTCGGGCCTTCGGGTTTCGGGTATCATGTCCTCAAGAGTTATGACATGCAAGGAATCCCGAATCGCGAAATTGCAATGGGATTGATTAGACGATAATAATTTGTTTTAATCTCTTAATTAATCATGATTAGCAGTTGATATTTAACCTTTTGTGGATTTAAGTGTCGGGGCTTCGATAATACTTGACGCGAGAAATCCTGAATCACGAAATTGCAATGAGATTTATTAACGTTAATATTTCTTAATCTTTATTTGACCCGACTTATCCTTTAATACTTTAGTGAATTCGGGGATCGGGGCTGTAGTTATTAAAATATCTATGTCGTCCAAATCCCCGATGGCAAAAAACTCAGACTCGTGAGATTTTTCTCCATGTGGCTTAATGCTCAGTGTATGCGGTCGTTCCACTACCAATGCCTCCATTCATTCTCCTAAGTGACCGAAAGATAAAATTTCAATATTTTTTACAACAGAGGCTCCATCTAGGGATGGTGATTTCCTGAAAAGTGCCAAGAACAGTAGACCACGTGCCTTCATCTATTGGGCAACCTGAAATTATTCTTATCAAACTATGAACTCTGTCGCTTTACTTGCACCTTTCCGAAACAAAAAATCGCTTATGCATTCATTGGGCGATGGAGTCGTAATGTTTTAAACAAAACCATACTGGATTCCAAACTAAATCGGAAACATACTGAAAACCATTGTTGTACTCTAGTGCTCAAATTCAAGTTTATTTATATACATCACCTACTCTAACCGATATCACTGCTTTGTTCAAGTATAGGAAAACTTCCAAATCAACCAAGTGAGTATATGACTAACAAACTTAATTATACTTCCATCTTTGAGAAAAAGGATGATAGGAGCAGCTGCAAATTTCAAAACATGCCCTGGGAGTAGGTACTTATAGTTTTGAAATTCAGACTTCAAGAAGTTGGAAATACAAAATTCAGTCCCCCATTTTGACTCCATATAAAATGCTACTAGATCGTAGAAGGGAAGAGATATACCACTTTCACAATTAATCCATACTTCCTCTTGTTGGGAAAGTTGTCTGAAATGTTTTTGCGCACTTTGTCCACTGCTGATTTTTTCTTCCACTGGTGCAAAAATGTCGCATTGAAACTTACTGGTTTGTTGCTTAGTGGTTGCTAAACAGGGAGGAGAGATTAATTGTTCAGTAACCCCTCCTTATGTCCTTCACCTGTTGTCCAAAGATCTTCTTGGTAGCTGTCATACATAGGCTGATCTCTTTCATGATGTTGCTGATTGCTTTCCTGTTGAACCACAGTTTCTTGCTGCTCATCATCTTCAGAAACACTTTCATCACATTCATCAAACAAAGGAGGACTGTTGTAAATTTTCGTGTGTGATGAAAAATAAATCTTCTCTTCTTGTTCTTCTGGATATTCATCATAAACAGGTTCATCAGATAACTCAGGAGTGTCATCAGTCAGACAAATACTAGGAATATCAACTGTGAAGCTATCTATCTCAGATCCACACTGCTCCAAATCATAGTCTAAATCATCTTCAAACAATAAACATTCTTCAAGGTTATTAAACATGACAACCCTATCTTCTTCATGAAACAAAACAATGTATACACGATGATCCTCTGGCAAAAAATCATCATCATAAATTGGTTTACTAACTTCCTCTAAAGTTCCATGGCTGTCATGATTTAAACTTAGATTTTCATTTTCAGTAGTAGAAGAAGTTTCACTCACATGTTCAGGACTATGTGAATGCTGCAGATTTATGTAAGTAGGCATTGCAACATGACTGTTCAGAAGCATATCTATCTCTTCTTTTGTTAAATGAGGAGGCGGTCTATGCAATTTTTGGATCAAGAAACTTTTGTTTTCTTTCTCTTCTTCATGTTGACCATGATGTTGAATATATTCTTCTTGAATGTGATCACAAGAGCTATCATATCCTACGTTTTTATCAGCCAACTCTTCTTCATACTGATAATCTTCATCGACTTGAGAAATTTCTGATATTCCTTCCTCCTCTTCAAGAAGATGTGTTTGATCTGTTTGTCTTATGAATTTTATATTACAACAATCTTCAAAAAGTATTTCAGCTGAATAGATTCTTTTACAATGCTGATGAAAAAGTATGTGAGAATCTTTCAATGAAGGAATACTGGAATGAGGTAAAGATTTATACCAGAGTCTAGCATCTCTTTCCAACGAAAACATAAACAGTTTCATGAGGACATCTTCATGATGTATATTTAATTCATCCATGAGCTTGTGGAATTCAAAC
>ML846101.1:15984-27879 GCA_009831015.1 Picea engelmannii | reverse complement strand
ATTTCACATAACAATATCCCCGATCCACAAGAATAAAATAGACAATTACTTGTTATATTGTAGGATGGAGTGAAAATAAAGGGTGATGGGAAATGTTATTGTTCTTGTAGTCAATGCAGGGGATTTAATAGGAGAAGATTAAATATCTCAACAATTAAAAGACATTGTAGGGAACATGGAAACGTTGAGGGGGGGCATGAATATTGTCAATTGGTAAGTTGTTCATTATATATGTCTTTATATTGATGGTTTTTGTAAATGTATGTATCATTTTTATATTTGTTATATATACACTAATATATTTTGATTGTTTGTATTTATAAAGGAAAGGCCTCCTAGGGCATATCCACACATGGAGAATGTGGTTGCAAAACAMGCRTCGGAGGAACATGGAGCTGTGAATACTGAAGATCAAGTTAATGATCATATGGAAGACAATGATCATGTTGATAACATAGTTGAGGATGATGGTACAAATACATAGATCCATGATACATTTAATGTTAGAATGGATGATGATGATCATGAAAATGATCACTTTGATGATTTTCATGATTTACCTCTACTTGAGAAGGCATACAAACCCCTTTATGAAGGTTCCAACATAACTCTTCTCTCTATTTTATTTTTGATAATGAACTTGAAGGTTATGAATGGTTTTTCAAACACATCGATCACACGGATGTTAAGGTATGTAATATATTTCATCGATCACATATATATGATCATGATAAAGGTTATCTTTGTTCCTCTAGAATTTTTATTGTTAGTTCATCAGTAAAATCAATAAGGATGAAATATTTGTTGTTAATATTCTTGATATTATATTAACCATTTTTTTTTTAATTTGTTGTAGCATCTTGATAGCTGATCCAGGTGGATATTGGTGGCCACCCACCTATTCCAATTGATTCCTCTTGTTCATTTTTAGTTCAACACATTCTTTTGTACTTCTTTGTAATTGTGGGATCTACACTTCTAGGGTCGTCTGAAGCCCTACACATATTCTAGGTGGATACTGGTGGCCTCTCACCTAATCCAACTAGATTATTTTGTATGTTTTCATGTCAGCACATCTTTTTGTACTTCCAGGGCCATTTTGGAGGCCTAAACAATGTTTTTTTGGCTCGCCATAGTCAAATTGTAAACAAAGTCAGATTTTGATAGCGTAATGTGTATCTCTATGAAATACCTTTCCAATGGGCTATCACGCACCTAAAACTGAGGTCGTATGAAAACTTTACAACCCCAGGAAGTTGAAGTACCAACTTACCCATAGGGGCCCACATGAATTTTGATGCAGGAGCATCTCTCCACGTCAGCCAACCAGCCAACCAGCCACGTCAAGCACACGCATTCAAAGCTGAAAAGAGGCGTCGCCCTCATTTTGATTTAGAATTGAATGTAATTAAATGTTTAAGCTGTTGAGTTGTGAAGTCGTGCCTTTGCACAGGCTGTAGATAAGGTAGGCCATTAATGTTTGTGAGGCTGAGATCTAGATCTGGATAACAGACTAGACAGCCCATTCAATGTAATTGAATAGGGTAGGTAGATTTGGAGGGAAGAGCTCGAAGATCCTCTTGATGTAAAAAGATCAATTGTATCGCTTGAGTAGTTAGTGGAGAGTTGGTGAGTCAAGAGGATAGAAGCGAGTCTGCGAGTAGAGAGTAGAAGGGGAAGGAGTTGAGACCTTGTTACAGGCTGTGCTCAGGAACACCTTGTAAATACAAGCATTTTCCATATTTAATACAAATAACAGTTTTTCCTGCATGACTATGTGTTAAATGAATGTCTGTGAGTGTTCTTCATATGATATGAATGTATGCTGTAGGTTTGCATTTGCCAAAGTATGTTTGATTTCAGGTGAAGGTCTTTGAAGTTCATGCCAAGAGGGTGTGACAGAGTACTGCGGTCTCTAAATACCAGTGCACTAAAGCACTTCTGAATACTACGGGTTCAGACAAAGACGTGCTACGGTACAAGAACTGAAGTCAACAGCTCAGGAGAAAGACCTCAAGGTTACTGAACACCTTGGAGGCAAGGCCGTGGAGGAAAATACAGTTGTAGACAGAAGCTCTAAGGAGTTCTGCGAAGCTCTACCAGGAGGTCATTGAGCAGGTGCAAGGAGTGCACAGAGGAATAACTCTGCTGTGAGTTCAGGTAGAAGCCAGAATCACCAAGGATTCTGAGATCTCTACCAAGTGGGCATTGAGCAGGCGCATAAGGTGCACAGGAGAGGATACTTTGCCAGGTGGGCATTGAGACATTGTGCAGACAGGCACAAGAAGAGAACTCTGTTGAGTTCTGTATTTTGGAAGAAGAATCCAAGGAGAAGGATCTTCACAAGGTTGCTCAACACCTTGGAAAACTCAGCAGGAGGTTGCTTGAGTAGAGGGCAGCCAGGAGGGCGTCAAATTCTCCATCTGAGGGAGAAAGAAGAGAAGAACTGAGTTTCCTTGGAGGTCGAAGCTACAAGAAATATTAGGGAGGATAGCACCTTCGAGTGCATGGGAATACTCTGCAGAGGTGCATGAGTTGAAGAACCCTTCAAGGGTTCGAAAGGAACAAAGCTCAGGAGGAACAACATCGTTGAAGAACTCAGGTGAGGAATTAGATTTTGGAGCTCACAGAGGAAACATAACAAAGGTCGAGGCCTTTGAGAATTGGAAATTCTTCCAAGTCTTGGAAGAAAGGGTGCAAGCTCAGGAAGAAGCAACAACAGCCATCGGATCAGTTGGAGAACAAAGATCTGGACCGTTGGTTTTCCACGTCCAGGGAGCAGCAGGTGAGCGCACAAAAGAAGAGGAGATCGGGAGCCATTGGATCTCACTCAGATACCCGCCAATTGTTGGATTGGTAGGAAGTTGTGCATGGTTTAATCCTTAGCGCAGAGAAGCGGGTGCGGAAGTCCCGAAAGGCATTGGTGCATCAGGATATCGGTACTCGGGATATCGGAGTTCTCGAGGTTGAGAAGTCGGAGTAGTTGGTAGCGAAACCCTGAAATGACGAGATTTGACTCGAGCCGTCCGTTTGTGGAAGGACGCGTGTCACATGATCATCCATTTCGGAGATCCGGGCGTTGGGCTCGCAGAGGTGAGTCTCGAAGGAATCGGGATATCGAGATTTCGTTGATCGGGATATCGGGAGTCTCGGGGACAGGAGATCGTGAATATCTACAGTGAAATCCCGAGAGTTAATTGGGACCGTCCATTTGAGGGGGGGACGCGTGGCAAAAATCAAGGCCTTCGGGACAAATCCCGATAGGAGGTCCATCGGCATATCAGGGTTCGGTGTTTCGCGAATCCTGAGGACAAGGAGAAAAGTTCCGTTGTGAGCCTAGATGACATCACGTCAGTGAATCGACATTCAGGGTTCGAAGAGGCAAGTCACTTGACATCGCGATTGCCGAAATCGCGATAGGGAAAGTTCCGAAAAGGAGCGAGAAAAGGTCAGCGTTGACTTGTATCGGGGTTCGGGGATTCGAGAGTCCAACACTCGATCACTAACCTCATGAAGTTGCGAAGTCCGATCCACCGAGTGTGAAGAGGGGATCCCACGAGGTTTTACTGTGGGTGCAGATTTCCTGAAAGGGAAATAGAAGAGCTATTTAAGAGTTCTTCGGGCCAGTGGTTTTGGAAAGATCCTGTGCGGACGTGGACCTTTCGACCTGCGAGTTGTGAAGGGAGCGTGCGTTTGCGTCAGAGTGGTATCAGAGAGGGATTTCATCTGTATATTTCAGGTGAAGCGCAAAGGTAAAGGAGACAGAGCGTTGGAGACTCTGTGGTGATTGTTCGCGGGTAGGCAGCAATCAAGAAGACAATCAAAGGACTGTAGGATGAAGCTGGAGATACTCAGGGTACAGAGTGACAGCAACAGATTTGCCAAGAGGGTAGATAAAGACAACAACATGGCTATTGAAGACCATAGGTATGCTGGAAGGAAAAACCCGGAGCTGATGAGTACAGCCGAAAGGGGAAAAGAACTTGTTGATATCAGGGCAAGAATGGAAGAGCTTGAACTGCGGATGCAGCAGAATACCAAGCCAAGATGGGTATATGAATGGCCCATGGAAAAGACAAAAGAAAAATGGTCAGTCAAGGAGTTGATGGCTAGAAGGTAGCGTAGGCTGTTAAAAGAATGGTTGAGGCATGCTGAAAACCTTGACGGACCTAAGGAGATGTTTCAGATATGTGAACCAGAGTCTGGGAAAAGTCTCAGTGAAGAGGATAAAACGAGATCAGTTGAGGATCTCAAGAACTGCCAAGTGGGTAGAATAGAAATTCCTAATTGCCAGGAGGGAAAGGAATTGAGATCGACTGAAGATCTCAGGGACTGTCAGGAAGACAGCCAAGGAATTTCACATTGCCAGCTGGGCAATGAAATGAGGTCGCTGCGGGATCTCGAAGACTACCAAGAGTGTAGTAGAAGCATCCCATATTTCTAGGTGGGCAGGGATGAGCAGATGAGACTATCTGAGGGTCTCATGTACTCAGAAGTGAGTTGGAATCAGCTGGAGGAGCTGACAGAGGATGAAGATTCATATGGTTTTCCAAGCAATGAAGATGATGACAAGTTAAAACCTTTCACTATCCGAGAAGGTGATCTGAGGAGCGTTATGATGATTGGGGGAATTGAGATATTCCTACCACTTGCCCAGGAGGAGGCAGAAATCTGTGTTGCAGATGTAGCAACAACAAAAGGACAGCTAGCTGAGAATGTCATAGAAGAATTGGAGCAGATATCTAAGAGGCTGCCCAAGGAGGAGAGGAGAATGAGCATTCTGAGGAGTGTCTCAACATATTCAGCCAGGAAGCTGAGGAAGCTGTAGCATTGAAGCTGACAACAGAAGAAGGAGGAGAGGATAATCAGAATTCCGAGGAATGGCTCAATATTTTCAACCAGGAGACTGAAAAGACTGCAACATGGGAGTTTGCAGAAGAGGAAGAAGCAGAAAACATTAGTTTGGTTGATCTATATGAACAAATTGAATCCTTGGAGAGAAGGGTGAAGGTGCAGGGCATGCACATCCAACAGGTGAAGTTGGAAGCTGACGAAGAAGGCATGGGAGATCATAGTGATTTTCCCATGAGCCGAAGATTTTTGCAACTGAGGAGACTGCATGAACAAAGCCAGCCACTGGAGCAGCTGGATGCAGTGATCGATGTGATCAGAAAGCTGATGATTCGGTCAGCAGAAACTGTCAGCAAGGAGAATCTAAATAGAAGGACAACAACAACAACGCAGAAGCAACAGCAGGGAGATGGAGCGGGTGAGCAGCTCCAGAGGATGATTTGGGATCCAGGAGGATTTCAACAGCTAAGATGGGAAGCTCATGAGCAGGAGCTCATGAATTTTGCAGCTGAGGAGTATGATGCAGGAGCATCTCTCCACGTCAGCTAACCAGCCAGCCAGCCACGTCAAGCGCATGCATTCAAAGCTGAAAAGAGGTGTCGCCCTCATTTTGATTTAGAATTGAATTTAACTAAATGTTTAAGCTGTTGACCTATGAAGCCGTGCATTTGCACAGGCTGTAGATAAGGTAGGCCCTTAATGTTTGTAAGGTTGAGATCTAGATCCGGATAGCGGACTAGACAACCCATTCAATGCAATTGAATAGGGTAGGTAGATTTGGAGGGAAGAGCTCGAAGAGCCTCCTCATGTAAAAAGATCAATTGTATCACTTGAGTAGTTAGTGGAGAGTTGGTGAGTCAAGAGGATAGAAGTGAGTCTGCGAGTAGAGAGCAGAAGGGGAAGGATTCGAGACCTTGTTATAGGCCGTGCTGAGGAACACCTTGTAAATACAGGCGTTTTCCATATTTAATACAAATAGCAGTTTTTCTTGCATGACTATGTGTTAAATGAATGTCTGTGAGTGTTATTCATATGATATGAATGTATGTTGTAGGTTTTCATTTGCCAGAGTATGTTTGATTTCAGGTGAAGGTCTTTGAGGTTCATGCCAGGAGGGCGTGATAGAGTACTGCGGTATCTGAATACCAGTGCACTGAAGCACTTCTGAATACTGCGGGTTCAGACAAAGGCATGCTGCGGCACAAGAACTGAAGTCAACAGCTCGGGAGAAAGACCTCAAGGTTGCTGAACACCTTGGAGGCAAGGCCTTGGAGGAAAATACAGTTGCAGACAAAAGCTCTAAGGAGTTCTGCGAAGCTCTGCTAGGAGGGCATTGAGCAGGTGTAAGGAGTGCACAGAGGAAGAACTCCATTGTGAGTTCAGATAGAGGCCAGAATCACCAAGGATTCTGAGAGCTCTGCCAAGTGGGCATTGAGCAGGCGCATAAGGTGCACAGGAGAGGATACTCTGCTAGGTGGGCATTGAGACATTATGTAGACAGGCACAAGAAGAGAACTCTGTTGAGTTCTGTATTTTGGAAGAAGAATCCAAGGAGAAGGATCTTCACAGGGTTGCTGAACACCTTGGAAAACTCAGCAGGACGTTGCTTGAGTAGAGGGCAGTCGGGAGGGCGTCAAATTCTCCATCTGAGGGAGAAAGAAGAGAAGAACTGAGTTTCCTTGGAGGTCGAAGCTACAGGAAATCTCAGGGTGGATAGCACCTTCGAGTGCATGGGAATACTCTGCAGAGGTGCATGAGTTGAAGAACCCTTCAAGGGTTCGAAAGGAACAAAGATCAGGAGGAACAACGTCGTTGAAGAACGCAGGCGAGGACTCAGATTTTGGATCTCACAGAGGAAACATAACAAAGGTCAAGGCCTTTGAGAATTGGAAATTCTTCCAAGTCTCGGAAGAAAGGGTGCAAGCTCAGGAGGAAGCAACAGCAGCCATCGGATCGGTTGGAGAACAAAGATCTGGACCGTTGGTTTTCCACGTCCAGGGAGTAGTAGGGGAGCGCACAAAAGAAGAGGAGATCGGGAGCCATCGGATCTCACTCGGATACCCGCCAACCGTTGGATTGGTAGGAAGTTGGGCATGGTCTAATCCTTAGCGAAGAGAAGCGGGTGCGGAAGTCCTGAAAGGCATTGGTGCATCGGGTTATGAGCACTCAGGATATCGAAGTTCTCGAGGTCGAGAAGTCGGAGTAATTGGTAGTGAAACCCCAAAATGATGACATTTGACTTGAGCCGTCCATTTGTGGAAGGATGCGTGTCACGTGATCATCCATTTCGGAGATCCGTGCGTTGGGCTCGCAGAGGTGAGTCTCAAAGGAATCGGGATATCGGGATTTCATCGATCGGGATATCGGGAGTCTCGGGGACAGGAGATCGAGAATCTCCACAGTGAAATCCCGAGAGTTAATTGGGACCGTCCATTTTAGGGGGGGACACGTGGCAGAAATCAAGGCCTTCGGGACAAATCTCGATAGGAGGTCCATCGACATATCAGGGTTCGACGTTTCGCGAATCCTGAGGACAAGGAGAAAAGTTTCGTTGTGGGCCTAGCTGACGTCACATCGGTGAATCGGCATTCGGGGTTCGAAGAGGCGAGTCACTTGACATTGCGATCATCGAAATCGTGATAGGGAAAGTTCTGAAAAGGAGTGAGAAAAGGTCACCGTTGACTTGTATCGGGGTTCGGGGATTCGAGAGTCCAACACACGATCACTGACCTCGCGAAGTTGCGAAGTCTGATCCCCCGAGTGTGAAGAGGGGATCCCACGAGGTTTTATTGTGGGTGTATATTTCCCGAAAGGGAAATAGAAGAGCTATTTAAGAGTTCTTCGGGCCAGTGGTTTTGGAAAGATCCTGTGCGGATGTTGACCTTTCGACCTGTGGGTTGTGAAGGGAGCGTGTGTCTGCGTCAAAGTGGTATCAAAGCGGGATTTCATCTATATATTTCAGGTGAAGCGAGAAGGTAAAGAAGACAGAGCGCTGGAGACTCTGTGGTGATTGTTCGTGGGTAGGCAGCAATCGAGAAGACAGTTGGAGGACTATAGGATGAAGCTGAAGATACTCAGGGTACAGAGTGACAGCAGACCATAGGTATTGAAGACCATAGGTATGCTGGAAGGAAAAACCTAGAGTTGATGAGTACAGCTGAAAGGGGAAAATAACTTGTTGATGTCAGGGAAAGAATGGAAGAGCTTGAACTGTGGATGCAGCAGAATACCAAGCCGAGATGGGTATATGAATGTCCCATGGAAAAGACAAAAGAAAAATGGCCAGTCAAGGAGTTGATGGCTAGAAGGCAGCGTAGGTTGTTAAAAGCATGGTTGAGGCATGCTGAAAACCTCGACGGACCTAAGGAGATGGTTCAGATATGTGAACCAGAGACTGGGAAAATTCTCGGTGAAGAGAATAAAACGGGATTAGCTGAGGATCTCAAGAACTCCCAGGTGGGCAGAATAGAAATTCCTAATTGCCAGGAGGGCAAGGAGTTGAGATCGGTTGAAGATCTTAGGGACTGCTAGGAAGACAACCAAGGAATTTCACATTGCCAGTTGGGCAATGAAATGAGGTCGCTGCGGGATATCGAAGACTACCAGGAGTGTAGTAGAAGCATCCCATATTTCTAGGTGGGCAGGGATGAGCAGATGAGACTATCTGAGGGTCTCATGAACTCAGAAGTGAGTCGGAATCAGCCGGAGGAGCTGACAGAGGATGAAGATTCATATGGTTTTCCAAGCCATGTGAATGAAGATGATGACAAGTTAAAACCTTTCACCATCCGAGAAGGTGATCCGAGGAGCCTTATGATGATTGGGGGAATCGAGATATTCCTACCACTTGCCCAGGAGGAGGCAGAAATCTATGTTGCAGATGCAGCAACAACAGAAGGACAGCTAGCTGAGACTGTCATAGAAGAATTGGAGAAGATATCTGAGGCTGCCGAAGGAGGAGAGGAGAATGAGCATTCTAAGGAGTGTCTTAACATATTCAGCCAGGAAGTTGAGGAAGTTGTAGCATTGAAGCTGACAACAGAAGAAGGAGGAGAGGATAATGAGCATTCCAAGGAATGGCTCAATATTTTCAGCCAGGAGACTGAAAAGACTGCAACATGGGAGTTTGCAAAAGAGGTAGAAGCAGACAGCATTAGTTTGGCTGATCTATATGAACAAATGGAATCCCTGGAGAGAAGGGGAAGGTGCAGGGCATGCACATCCAACAGGTGAAGTTGGGAGCTGACGAAGAAGGCATGGGAGATCATAGTGATTTGCCCATGAGCCGAAGATTTTTGCAGCTGAGGAGACTGTATGAACAAAGCCAGCCACTGGAGCAGCTGGATGCAGTGATCGATGTGATCAGAAATCTTATGATTCGGTCAACAGAAACTATCAGCAAGGAGAAGTTGAACAGAAGGACAACAACAGCAATGCAGAAGCAGAAGCAGGGAGATGGAGTGGGTGAACAGCTCCAGAGGATGATTTGGGATCCAGGAGGATTTCAACAGCTGAGATGGGAAGCTCATGAGCAGGAGCTCATGAATTTTGCAGCTGAGGAGTATGATGTAGGAGAATCTCTCCACGCCAGCCAACCAGCCAGCCAACCACATCAAGCGCGTGCATTCAAAGCTGAAAAGAGGCGTCGCCCTCATTTTGATTTAGAATTGAATGTAATTAAATGTTTAAGCTATTGAGCTGCGAAGCCGTGCCTTTGTGTAGGTTGTAGATAAGGTAGGCCCTTAATTTTTGTAAGGCTGAGATCTAGATCTGGATAGCGGACTAGACAACCCATTCAATGTAATTGAATAGGGTAGGTAGATTTGGAGGGAAGAGCTCGAAGAGCCTCCTCATGTAAAAAGATCAATTGTATCGCTTGATTAGTTAGTGGAGAGTTGGTGAGTCAAGAGGATAGAAGCGATTCTGCGAGTAGAGAACAGAAGGGGAAGGAGTCGATACCTTGTTACAGGCCGTGCTCAGGAACACCTTGTAAATACAGGCGTTTGCCATATTTAATACAAATAGCAGTTTTTCCTGCATGACTATGTGTTAAATGAAGGTCTGTGAGTGTTCTTCATATGATATGAATGTATGTTGTAGATGTATGCTGTAGGTTTTCATTTGCCGGAGTATGTTTGATTTCAGGTGAAGGTCTTTGAGGTTCATGCCAGGAGAGCGTGACAGAGTACTGTGGTCTCTGAATACCAGTGCACTGAAGCACTTCTGAATACTGCAGGTTCAGACAAAGATGTGCTGTGCCACAAGAACTGAAGTCAACAGCTCAGGAGAAAGACCTCAAGGTTGCTGAACACCTTGGAGGCAAGGCCGTGGAGGAAAATACAGTTGCAGACAGAAGCTCTAAGGAGTTCTGTGAAGCTCTGCTAGGAGGGCATTGAGCAGGTGCAAGGAGTGCACAGAGGAAAAACTCTGCTGTGAGTTCAGATAGAAGCCAGAATCACCAAGGATTCTGAGAGCTCTGCCAAGTGGGCATTGAGCAGGCGCATAAGGTGCATAGGAGAGGATACTCTGCCAGGTGGGCATTGAGACATTGTGCAGACAGGAACAAGAAGAGAACTCTGTTGAGTTCTGTATTTTGGAAGAAGAATCCAAGGAGAAGGATCTTCACAAGGTTGTTGAACACCTTGGAAAACTCAGCAGGAGGTTGCTTGAGTAGAGGGCAGCCAGGAGGGCATCAAATTCTCCATCTGAGGGAGAAAGAAGAGAAGAACTGAGTTTCCTTGGAGGTCGAAGCTACAGGAAAGCTCAGAGCGGACAGCACCTTCAAGTGCATGGGAATACTCTGCAGAGGTGCATGAGTTGAAGAACCCTTCAAGGGTTCGAAAGGAACAAAGCTCAGGAGGAACAACGTCGTTGAAGAATGCAGGCAAGGACTCAGATTTTGGAGCTCACAGAGGAAACATAACAAAGGTCAAGGCCTTTGAGAATTGGAAATTCTTCCAAGTCTCAAAAGAAAGGGTGCAAGCTCAGGAGGAAGCAACAACAGCCGTCGGATCGGTTGGAGAACAAAGATCTAGACCGTTGGTTTTCCACGTCTAGGGAGAAGCAAGCGAGCGCACAAAAGAAGAGGAGATCGGGAGCCATCGGATCTCACTCGGATACCCTCCAACCGTTGGATTGGTAGGAAGTTGCACATGGTTTAATCCTTAGCACAGAGAAGCGGGTGTGGAAGTCCCGAAAGGCATTGGTGCATCGGGATATTGGCACTCGGGATATCGGAGTTCTCGAGGTCGAGAAGTCAGAGTAATTGGTAGCGAAACCCAGAAATGACGAGATTTGACTCGAGCCATCCGTTTGTGGAAGTATGCGTGTCATGTGATCATCCATTTCGGAGATCCGAGCATTGGGCTCGCAGAGGTGAGTCTCAAAGGAATCGGGATATCAGGATTTCGTCGATCGGGATATCGGGAGTCTCGAGGACAGGAGATCGGGAATCTCTACAGCGAAATCCTGAGAGTTAATTGGGACCGTCCATTTTAGGGGGGGACGCGTGGCAGAAATCAAGGCCTTCAGGACAAATCCTGATAGGAGGTCCATTAGCATATCGGGGTTCGACGTTTCACGAATCCTGAGGACAAGGAGAAAAGTTCTGTTGTGGGCCTAGCTGACGTCACGTCGGTGAATCAACATTCGGGGTTCGAAGAGGCAAGTCACTTGACATCGTGATCACCAAAATCGTGATAGGGAAAGTTCCAAAAAGGAGCGAGAAAAGGTCAGTGTTGACTTGTATCGGGGTTCGGGGATTCGAGAGTCCAACACTCGATCACTGACCTCGCGAAGTTGTGAAGTCCGATCCCCTGAGTGTGAAGAGGGGATCTCATGAGGTTTTACTGTGGGTGCAAATTTGCCGAAAGGGAAATAGAAGAGCTATTTAAGAGTTCTTCGGGCCAGTGGTTTTTTAAAGATCCTGTGCGGACGTGGACCTTTCGACCTGCGGGTTGTGAAGGGAGCGTGCGTCTGCGTCAAATTTTGGCGTTTCACCTCCTAGGGTTAGGTTTTTGGATGTATAGGATTTTGGCATTCATT
>ML846099.1:0-31646 GCA_009831015.1 Picea engelmannii | reverse complement strand
AAAGGTTGACTGGTGGGACATGCAAGTCGAATTAGTTGTAACTGAGTGATTCGAAGTTGTAACAGAGTTGGATGTGTAGTTATGTGAGTTGTGAAGTAGTTTAACTCAGTTAAGTGAGTTAAGCTCAGTTGTACTAGTTGTAATTGAAATTACACTAGTGAGAGATTAGTGAATTAATTATTAATTAATTCACAATCAATGATCTCACATGCAAATGAAGATTTACCACTGTTAACTACATGCATGTCAGATCCAATGGAGACCCGGTTGAGATAACAGGTGAAAGGGATAGTTTGACTATTAATTGTGACATTAGTGAGTGCACTCATGCAACCACACACACATTGGATGTGCCCATGAGGAATGCGCAGCCTAGGCAAGAGGGATTCATTCATTGCAGGGATTTCCATCAACAGGTATTGCGTAGAGGAGGCGGGTTGTCTGGAGGCAGTAAATTAACACATGAATTTGTCAATTTTTGTATGACAATGTGAGACGATTGTATATTGTATTGAGAGCTCTTGGATTAGAGTTTTGCATGAGATTGTTTCGTGATCCATGATATATACATAATATATGATAGTGGGGTTTTTATCTTTATGCTTTCTCGGTAAAACATCTGTGTTATGTGTGATTAATCTTTCTTCTTGATATTGCAATTGGTGATCGTGTTTTAAATTCTGCAAAAATTTTAGTAGAAGCGATTTTGTATTTAACAGTGGCATATAATTGTTAGATCAGGAGAATCCAGGCAATACATAATTTGTATTAAAATTTCTACATGGTATAAGAGCACAGAAGATTGTGATTGGACAGAATTCGAATTTGCAGAAGTTGAGTTTGTGATTGGATAGAATTCAAATTTGCAGAAAGACTTTCTCGATGCTACAACTGATTCAGGATCAAAATGGCTTTCAATGGCTTGAGTTTAGAGTATGCACTCGAGGGCAACTCAAACTACATTGCTTGGAAGGACAGGATGGAGGCAGTACTCGAAGACAATGGCTTGAAGGAATTCATTGACAAAGATGTTCCTAATCCAGATGCTGCAGACACTGCAAATCTTGATGCATGGCAAAAGAAAGTGGCAAAGGCGAGGAGGATTCTGTTGGAGGGAGTACGTGACCACATTGTCTCAAGCCTCCATGGGAAAGTCACACCATATGCAATGTGGAAGACTTTGACGGATCTATTCCAAAACAACAACGACCATAGGAAATTGGCGCTCAAAGATAAACTTAGGAAGATCAAGATGGAGAAGGGTGACTCCATTCCAAAATATCTCATGAAGTTTGTCCAATGTCGGGATGAGCTGGGGAGTGTGGGAATAACAGTCATTGATGATGATTTTGTGAGCTTGGCTCTCCTAGGACTTCCCAAGAGTTGGCACAGTTATCAAGACTTTGCTAATGGAAGGAAAAAATTGCCAGATTGGGAATGACTATGGTCGGATTTGGTGCAGGAGGACTTCAGGCGGAACACCAGAGATGGCTCTTCATCAAAGCATGATGATGAAGAGGATTGTTCTTTGGCTACCAAGGCAAGGAAAGGGAAGGGGAAGAAATTCCATTCAAAATCCGAGTCTAAAGGCAAGAAGCTGGATTTTTCCAAAGTGAAGTGTTTTCACTGTCACGAACATGGGCATCTCGCTACTAACTGTCCGCAGAAGAAGAAGAACAAGAAGGTTGTTGGAGCTACAGCTGGTGAGGCCCTTGTCTCTCAATTTGAACTTGACTTCTCTTTGATCACATGCATGGAATCAAGTGCATTGGGATCGGTGTGGTATTTGGATAGTGGCACTTCCTTCCACATGATGGGAGATAAGGAGCTTTTCAGTGACTTGGAGGAGAAAGATCTCAAAATGCATATTGAGATGGGTGACGATGGATGATACAACGCGAATGGCATTGGTACCATTACCTTTCAGAGGGAGTCAGGGAAACCATTTCAATTGAAATATGTTATGCATGTTCCAGGTCTGAAGAAAAACTTGGTCTCAGTCGCAATGTTGGAGGACAGAGGCTATGACGATTTTTTCAGTGATGGAAAAGATTTCCTGCGACATAAAACAATGGGTCAAGTCAAGAAGATAGGGATTCGAGTTAAGAATCTCTACAAGGTGGAGGTAGATGGTTGCGCTGCCATGATGGGAAAGGCAGAAAAAGTGGTGAGCCGGGATGAGGGTGAATTATGGCACAGACGATTGGGCCATCTTCATCATGGAGCCTTGAAAATCATGCAACAAATATCTACTGGACTTCCAATGGGAACACTTGCTCAGTTATATCAGTGCAAGGGTTGCATCATGGGGAAGTATGTAAAGTCCACCTTTCATGAAAAGGAGAATCATGCTTCGGTGATCATGGAGAGAATTCACACAGACGTGTGTGGACCATTCTCGGTTGATTCAATAGCAAAAAATAAGTATTATGTTATTTTTGTTGATGAATTTCATCGTAAATGCTGGATCTTCTTCATGCAGAAGAAGGATCAAACATTCTCAAAGTTCTGTGAGTTTAAAGCATTGGTGGAGAAAGAGTCGGGGAAGCAAGTGAAGGCTCTAAGGAGCGATAATGGTGGAGAATACATCTCTAACGAATTCAAATACTTATGCAACAAAGAAGGAATTTGAAGAGAACTCATAACGCCTCATAACCCACAACAAAATGGGGTCACGGAAAGGAAGAACATAACGATCATGGGTGCAGCACGAGTGATGTTGCATGATTAGGGCCTACCAATGCATTTGTGGGCGGAAGCATGAAACACTGCAGTTTATGTGCAAAACAATTGTCCTCATAGAGTACTTGGCATGAGTACACCTGAAGAAGCTTTCACTGGTAAGAAACTTGATGTTTCTCATTTTAAGATTTTTGGCTCATCTATTTATGTGCATGTGACCAAGAACGCCAGGAAGAAGTTGGAGTTGACTGATGAAGTTGGGATATTTGTGGGGTATGCAAAAACACCCCATAATTATCGTGTGTATTTGCCTAAGAGTAAGATGACTGTTATGCAACAGGATATAAAATTCGATGAGGGGAAATCCATGCAGTTGTCGCTTGAGAGGGAGCTAGACTTGCATGTGGAGGAGGAACTGTTGGTTCCCAAAGATGAGTCTCAAGATGTGGATCAACCACATGAGGAGGTTCATGGAGTGGAGGAAGCCACTCATGCAGAGCCATCCATAAAAAATGGTAGAAAGCGCACCATAGAAGCTGATAGATTGAGACTAGATATTGCACAGAATGTAGGAGCCCCTACTTCACAGTGCAAACAGAGACAGTCTTCTGATTTATTTACTGGATACATGGTTCTCATGAGAAAATGTATTGTGACTGAACCATATTCCTTTCAGGAAGCAGTGCAGGATCCCACTTGGGTTGATGCAATGGTGGAGGAGTATGACTCCATTGTAAAAAAAAGTGCATAGGAAATTGTCCCAAGACCGGTTGACAAATCAGTGGTAGGTTCGAGATGGATCTACAAGGTAAAGCAAGATGTTGATGGGAGTGTGGAGAAATACAAGGCCAGATTTGTGGCCCGAGGCTTCTCACAGATCGAGGGGATAGATTATGATGAGACCTTTGCACCTGTCGCAAGGTACTCTTCCATAAGATCGATCTTTGCGCTCTCAGCGCAGATGGGCTGGCACATTCATCATATGGATGTAAAACCTGTGTTTCTCAATGGGATCATTGAGGAAGAGGTGTACATAGATAAGCCTAAAGGATTTGAGATCTTCAGCAATGAGTCGCATGTGTGCCGACTCAAAAGAGCGTTGTATGGGCTAAAGCAAGCACCCCGTGCTTGGTACACTCAGATAGACAACTATTTCACCGGACTGGGCTTCACCAAGAGTGAAGAGGATGCAAACCTATACCAAATTGTGGTGGAGGGTAAGCTTTTAATTATTGTTCTTTATGTTGATGATTTAATACTGACTGGTGATGAGCAACTGATACACCCATGCAAGGAGGACCTTGCAAAGGAGTTCGAGATGAAGGATATGGGCCTCCTTTATTATTTCCTTGGATTGGAAATATGGCAGCGAGATGGTGAACTTTTTGTGTCTCAAGGCAAGTATGCAAGGGAGATATTGGGTAAGTTTCACATGTAGGGATGCAAACCCATGGATACTCCTCTTCCAGGAAACTGGAAGAAAGAGGATGCTACTTCTGGAGAGGTAGTGGATGCTACTGTCTATCAACATGCAGTGGGTTCGCTAATGTATCCAGTGAACATGAGACCGAACATTTTCTATGCGGTTAACCAGCTAAGTCAAGTGATGGTTAAGCCTACCAAGCTCTTTTGGAAGGTGGGTAAGCATGTCCTGAGATACCTGAGGGGCACATCCGAGTATGGCTTATGGTACAGACAGACAGATAGAGTATGGCAGGTAAGCATGTCCTGAGAATCTTGAGTCCACCGTTGATTGGATTAGACGGTCCACAATGATTTTGGGTTTGGTTGGCAGTTGATCAGAGTCAACACAAACTTGGACCCAACACTTTTATCAAAACTATTTTATATTATTTCGAGTCCACCGTGTATCAAGATCGGATGACCCTTGTTATTCTGCATTATGTTGAGTATTGACTAGATTCAAAATAAACTCGGACGTGAAAATATAATTCAAATAAACTTGTATGTTATTCATCCACCATCAACTAGAGAAACTATAATCAATCGTGATATTGGCATGACTAAGTTTGACCTCGTGAAAAAACGGGAACCATTTCTAGATCTAGCACCAAAATATGTTTGATGTTTCTGCAACCGGTGTAACTGTTAGCTTGATAGAAAAATTTGCGATGGGTTCTACTCTGCATATTTGATTAAACAAATCATGACGACCGAACATAACGATGATGAACAATATATCTAGGAAATCACATGCCATTGTAAGATAAGGAAGATTTAGATGATAGCATAGGAGCTTAGATCAGTTTGAAGTTCTATCCCATGCATTCCATTGCAACTATAAGGTTTTTGGCAAGTGAAGGGATAAATACTGAACAACTTACAAGGGATTTGAAGTCTTTTAAGTTAAACAAAAATTTCAATAACAAAATATCAACATTATTGTTAAATAAATTAAAAGGTGCAATGGTTCATTAAAATGACACAATGGTTCAACTTCATACCTGTTGGAAGACTATATAAACATAAAGGTATGGTGAAAGCAGTGTGTCTCTATGGTCTAATTTAGAAGATCAAAATACATACAAAGTCCAATGAATAACTTGAAACATTCACATGAAGTGAGGGTGGAAGGGAGGCGCTAGGGAGGATTGCAGTCCTATACAGGTTGAAGCTTGAACAACAGGGAGTTGTAGCTTCCTCTCAAGTGGGTGCTTGGAGAAACAGGGGGCTATAGCTTCCTTTCAAGTGGGTGCTTGGAGAAACAGGGAGTTGGAACTTCCTTTCAAGTGGGGTGCTTGGAGAAACAAGGAGTTGTAACTTCCACAAGTTGGTGCTTGAAAGTAGGGTATTGGTGTCTCCTTTAGTTGGTGCTCAAAAGGGATTGGTGTCCCTCACAAGTTGCAACTTGTAATTAATACATAAACATTGTATTTTCAGTTAAAAGAATAATTGTTTTTAAGATAAAACTCTGTGTCCTATACTTCATAGTTGATCAATTGTTGTGTATTGATGAAATTAATGTTTTAAAGTGATTGTTAAAAATAAAAAACAACAATATTGATTCACGCCCCCCTCATCATTGAACATTATTTCAACATTTGCAACATTATTTGACATACTTAATTTGGTGCAATTGTCTTCTTTAGTGATAACATGTTCTACATACAATAAAATTATAGGTCATGTAACAAAAGGGTATCATGGATGTAAATGTTGTGGACCTTCTATAAAATATATATGGTCCAACCACCTATGGAAGTTGGTGTATGATCCAGGTGGATATTGGTGGCCACCCACCTATTCCAACTGGCTCCTTTTAACAGTTTTAGTTCAACACGTTCTTTTGTAATTCTTTGTAATTGTGGGTTATACACTTTCGGGGTTGTCTGAAGCCCTACACAACTGCCAGGTGGATATTGGTGGCCACTCACCCAATCCAAATTGTTTAATTTGGAAATTTTCATGTCAGTACATCTTTCTGTATTTCCAGAGCCGTTTTGGGGCCCTAAACAATGTTTTTTTTTTTTTGGCTTTCCACATTAAAATAGTAGACAGAGTTAGAGTTTTATGGTATAATGTGTATTTCTCGAAAATACCTTTCCAACGAGCTATCACACACCTAAAACAAAGGTCGTATGAAAAAGTTACAACCCGAGAAGTTGAGGTACCAACTTACCCATCAGGGCCCACATAACTTTTGGCGTTTCACCTCCTAAGGTTAGGTTTTTGGATGTCTAGGGTTTTGAAATTCATGAGTAATGTTAGAAAGGCACCTGGAACCTCATTGTAATCATCCTGTTCATACAGATGCATGTAGCAACCACATCTCTTTTCAGAGATAGCTACCATCATTCGACCAAGTTGTTTTCAGTTATGCAGTTTTACAGTCTCAACCTATTTTATTTATTCAATAGAAGTTATTGTTCATTGGATATCTGTTGTTGTTCTTTATATCTCTATGTAATTGTATTCAGTCTATTATTTATATCGTTTCTCTCATAAATCCAGATCAATGGTATCATAGCGATTTTCTCTTCATTTATTTTTCTTCGTGCATGTCACCGACAAGATCTGGGTACAAGAAGTTGGGACTCGAACCAATCAAGCCTTTGCAAGATTAGTCACACCGAACCGGAAAACAACTCATGGGGGATGAGAAGAAATATGATGGAGTAGGAGATCATTTTAAATTGATGCTTGAGGAATCCCTTGCATGATAAATGAATGAAATTATGGACAATGTTGCACATATACTTCAACGACTACCCACATGAGACACAACTTCATCAAGCGGCCATGCAACCCCCTTTAAGGTACAAGTAAATTTTGATATTCCATTATTTGAAGGACTGATAGATGCAGATGATGTAGATAAATGGTTGAATCTTCTCAAAGGGTATTTTTTGGTCCACAATTTTTCTAATAGGGAAAATATTACTTTTGCACTCCTTAAGGTCGTCCCCCATGTTAAGGATTGGTGGGATAATTACTCTGAGCAAAGGGCCATAGAGGAATTTTCAATATTTGCGGTCGCCCCCACATGGGATTCTTTCAAGGATTCCATTAAAGAACAGTACTACCCCGTTGGAAGCTACGAGGACCAGTACACAAGATGGACCACCCTGCATCAGGAAAGGGACCAGACAGTGCCAGATTTCAACAATATTTTCCATACCCTGCGCACCAAATTGGGTATCAAATATTTTGAACAACATCTGGTGCTCAAATACCACGATTGTCTGCATAGATACATTCAACAGAAATGGTGTTTCTGGACATCGCATCATTGGGTACAAGTTATAGATATGTTGTTAAGATCGAGCATAAATTTAAGTAGAAGAGGCGAGAGTTTGGATCTGCAAACCCCTCATAGTTGAAGCAGGGAAAAGGTAGGCCCAACCCACAAAAAAAGGGACATAGAAAAGATGGCCACTCTAAGGACAACCAGTCCAAGACACAACATAAGAAGGGTAATGATAAGTCGAAGAAGGACATGGGAAAGTGGTGTGAATACCATAAAATCCCTTGGCACAACACCGAAGAATGTCGCTCCAAGAAGTCACCAATGGTCGAGATGAAAGATTTCGAGTCAGAGGCAGATTCTAACTCTGAATAAAATCCATAAGGAGGGAAGCGGATTATCGATACTGAACCCAACACCACTGTCGCTACCACCAAAATCCAACCAAGCGAACCAAAAGAACCAGGGGAAGGGGAATGCCTCTTTCACTCATAGATGTGGGTAAAGGGGGCTCCACTTCATTTCATTGTCGATAGCGGTATTCGGAAGAACCTGATCTCAACAAAGGTCATCAGGCGACTGGACCTGCCGATGACATCGCACCCGCAACCCTACACCAATGGATGGCTTCGACAAGGAAGAGATCTATGTGTTAGCCAATAGTTTCATCTGCCCTACGACATCAAGCCCTTCAAAGATGAGGTATTGTGTGATATTTCTCCTCTTGAAGTTTGTGATTTTATTTTAGGACAACCATATTTGTGGAAGCAACATGTTGTGTATGAGTCGAGACCCCACAATGTTATTATTACTTTGGGTAGACAATTGTACAGGATACCAGGGGTAGCATCGCTTACCTCTATTTCTTTAATCTCTTATAAGAAATGCAGTAAGGTCATTTCACAGACCAGGAAGTTTGTATTCTTTGTGATCCATGCTCACAGTAAGCAGAAGGTCATCGCCACATCAATGACCTCTACATAGAGCCTCTCTTTGTAGTAGAAGAAAGTGGACAAAATCGTGGAAGAGTAAAGAAACATCTTCTCCTCACCCATCGGGGTACCGATGCACTGCCAAGTCAAGCATCTAATTGATCTAACCCCCAATGCACCTCTGCCTAATGGACCGATTTATCGTCACTCACTGATAGAAAATGATGAAATCAAGCACAAATCTAAGAGCTGCTTCAAAAGGGGCACATCAGACCCAACTCCTCCCCTTGTAGAAGCCCGATTGTGCTGGTGCGGAAGAAAGACGAGACCTGGAAGGTCTGCATTGATTACATAACATTAAACAAAATCACAGTTAGGAACTGGTACCCAATTCCTCTAATTGATGACCTTCTTGAACAACTCAAGGGGGCCAATTTCTTCAACAAGATTGACCTAAAGTATGGCTACCACCAGGTTCCCATCGAACCGACTGATGTATGGAGGACAACTTTCAAATCTAAAGAAGGTCTCTTCGAATGACGGGTCATGCTTTTTTGCCTAACCAATGCACCAAAAAATTTCATGAGGTTGATGGATGATGTATTGAGACCCTTCACCAACTCTTTTGTGGTGGTATATCTAGATGACATCCTCAACAGGTTTTGAGCACCCTGTGGTAGCACAAGCTATATGCCAACTTGGAAAAATTCTCATTTGTCATGAACAAGGTCCAATACTTGGGATACATTGTTGATGAACATGGGGTACATGTGAATCCATCTAATATCCAAGTCATCTGTGACTGGCCAGTCCCAACCACACTAATCGATCTACGGATCTTCTTAGGACTTGCCAACTTCTATGAACAGTTCGTGTTGGGATTCTCCCATATTGCATGGGCCCTCAACCAAGTGACCAAGGGTGGTGGAAAGGAAAAGTTCACGTGGGGGAAGGCACAACAATAAGCATTTGATAATTTGAAGCATCACTTGTGCTTAGCTCCAGTACTCTCCTTACCCGATATGAAACAACCGTTTGATATTGAGATTGATGCATCTAACTATGTTGTAGGTGCATTCCTCACTCAACATAGTAATCTGGTAGCATACCATAGTGAGACACTCTCAGATACTATCTGGAAATACCCCACCTATGACAAGGAAATGTACTCCATTGTACAAGCATGTCGTCAATGGAAACATTGCATCTCGGGAAAGAGACAATCATCCACACTGATCACAAGCCTCTATAGTTCATACTGACACAAGGGAAGTTGCAGAATGACCACCATCAGAAGTGGTCCACATACCTGCAATAGTTCCATCTCAACATCAAGTATAAGACAGGGAGAACAAATCATGTCACTAATTGCCTCAATCGACCTCCCGTGGCTGCACTCACCACTGTGCTCCATTCCTGTGGGCATGAGGCATCTGAGTGGCCCCAACTTTATCAGCAGGATCCTAACTTCGCCACCACCTATCAGCTCTTGGGTACAGGTGCGAATGTCACCAATTTTCACATTCATGACAAACTGTTATGCCATATGGTCCACCTCTGTGTTCCTGCAAGAAAGCATGCAAAGTTGATTTGGGAGGCTCACTACAGTCGGATGGTAGGACATTTTTTCATGGAGAAAACTTTGGTCGTTCTACAAAAAAATTTTTATTGTCCAAAACTTCAACTGGACGTCAGCAAGTATATCCGATCTTGCAATGCCTGTGCCATTTCCAAGAAAACCATCAAGAAGCAAGGCTTATACACCTCTCTTCCTACTCTCGAGAGGCCTTGGGAATCCATCTTGATGGATTACATGCCTGTCTTTCCGTCCACCAAGAAAGAAAATGATTGTGTATTTGTGGTGGTTGATCGGTTTTCAAAGACGACCATTCTCACAGCCTGCAAGAAGAGCATCACCGTGATAGATACTGCCAAGCTCTTCTTCAAATGAGTGTGGGTCCATTTTGGGATACCACAGACTATCGTCTCCGATTAGGACAACAAGTTCCTTAGCACATTTTGGTCGAGTCTCGGGTCACTGTTGGACACTAAGCTCACTAAATCCACTACCTTCCACCCTCAAAACGATGGCTAGACAAAGGTTGTCAATTGAATGATTATCCTGCAAATGTATAACTCTAAGAATCCGCATACATGGGATGAGAGTCTTCCCTATGCTCAACACAGCTACAACATGGCTCTCCATAGCTCCATCAACCATAGCCCATTTTAGGTGGGGCTAGGATTCCAACCCTTGGGTCCCATTGATGTTGAACTACCTATTACAACCACATAGATAAAATATTCCCATGTTCAGTCTGAGGCCGACAAAGCCACCATATTAATTGAGCAGATTTAACAGATCCTCCAACAGGTCCATGAGATTTTGCAAAAAGTCAATACTAAGTACAAGTAGTGCCATGATCAACACCAAGTACCGCACAGGTTTCAGGTGGGAGACAAGGTCTAGTTACATTTGCAGAAAGAATGCCTTATAGGGCCCCATCATAATCTCCGTCCACTTCCCTATGGGCCTTACACTATCACCAAGTCCATGGGAGACAATGCTTTTGAGCTCAACACTCCCCCCTTCCTTGGCTTGCACCCAATGTTCAATGTGGACCTCCTTCAGCCATATTTTCCACCATTATTGGACACCTCATAGATCATAGAACAATGGACACCAACAGAGATCAACCCTGATTACATGGAACATGCATCCAATGATCAGATAGTGGACACACAGGTCAAGGGAACTCGTTGGCAGAGGATCCATCTTTATCGGGTTGTTAAGGCAGGGAAACTCCTGCACCAAGGAAAATGGCTCACCTAGGGCGAAATTCAACAAAAAATTCCTCACTTGATGGGGGAACTCAACACAATAGAGACCATTGCTTCCTAATGGGGGAGGAATGATCCAGTTGGATATTAGTGGCCACCAACCTATTCCAACTGGCTCCTTTTGACAATTTTAGTTTGGCATGTTCTTCTGTAATTCTTTGTAATTGTGGGTTCTACACTTTTGGGGATGTATGAATCCCTACACAGTTGCCAGGTGGATATTGGTGTCTTCCCACCTAATCCAACTGGCTTATTTTGGAAGTTTTCATGTCAGTACATCTTTTTTTATTTCTAGGGCCGTTTTGGGGCCCTAAACAATGCTTTTTTGGCTTTCCACAATCAAACTATAGATGGAGTTAGAGTTTGAAGAAATAATGTGTAGATCTTGGAAAGACCTTTCCAATGAGCTATCACGCATGTAAAATGGAGGTCATATGCAAAAGTTATGACCCTGGGAAGTTGAGGTCCCAACTTACCCATCGGGGCCCACATAACTTTTGGTGTTTCACCTCCTAGGGTTAGGTTTTTTTATGTCTAGGGTTTTGGCATTCATGAGTAATGTTAAAAAGGCCTCTGGAGCCTCATTATAATGATTTTGCTCAGACGGATGCACGTAGCAACCACATCTCTTCTCAAAGATAACTACACCATTCGAGCAAGTTGTTTTCAATTTTGCAGTTTTACAGTTTCAACCTATTTTATTTATTCAATAGAAGTTATTGTTCACTAGATATTTGTTGTTGTTCTCTGTATCTCTATGTTATTGTATTCAGTCTATTATTTATTTCATTTCGCTCATAAATCCAGATCAGTGTATGACTACTTGGGGGTATTCCATCCATAAGACCACCCTTATATAAGAGAAACATCTACTTTCAATGGTAAACCAGGGAGAACCCAAAGACTTGAAATATTGTCATTGGCAGACTGGCTTAGGGTATAAGACATAGAGAAGGAGAAAAAAATTGCATAATTATTTGATTCAAATGGGGAACCTATGTTCAATGATCATGAGTTTTTCAATGCCTATGTTGGGAAAATGCCCATTGGGATGAAAATGCAATATTTATTATATGAGCTTCCATATTAGAAGCATCTTAAGAATGCCCACTTACTAGATCCCATTCATTTATTCAAAAATGTTTAATCTTCTGTATGGAGGTCGTATCATCATAAAAATAGTGACACATTGTGTGTTAAGAGAGATCTTATTTTTTCAAATACTAAAAAGAAACATTGGCTAAGAAAAGAAAGCAAAAGAGAGGCCAGTGACTAAAATTGGTCTTTTAAAGAAGGTGATGTCTTGTGGATTTTGAAAAAATATGATCTTTTTAAGGAAAAGGATGTTATATTGGGTTTGAAGGCGCTTGCTTTATACAAGTTAACACTACACTATTTCTTCACTATAGAAGAACATTTGTCAGGGTTGAAATCACATGACCATTTCAATCTTCTAAGGGTATGTATGTCGATTACATGCTTGTTTTTCTGCAGTGTAGGTTATAATTTGTTATGTATTCACAGTTTTATGCCAATTAATTTTATACATGTTTAGTTTGTAGTGCCATTATCCTTTTCTCATGTGTGGTTGTGTGAACCATGACTTCCCCTAAGACTTGTGATGTGCCATATCTAGATTATCTGCATTTCTGTGTTGGATTACATCAAAGGAGATACACATGGCTAGCATACCATGGTGGCATCAAGAGATAGCTGAGATTATCTATATGTTTGAGAAGAAACAAACCCTGAATGACCTATTGTGGGAGAGGAATGTAGTTCAAATAACACATGTGATTTAAATTTTGATTGCTTGTTCCAATAAAGATGCCCTTTAAGCTATTATTTTGGCCAAGTGTATCCCTGACATGCATGAGATTCCATTTGGAATTGTTCGATTGGGCTAGTGATATTGGGATATGTTAACCATTCTTTACTGACATCATTCAAACAATATTCCATTATGAAGGAGAGTGAAAATAGGGACCTTTCCTCTTCACAATTCCAAGAGAGTGCATTTTCTACTACATTCTTCTTTCCGTTCTTATAAATTATCTCATATTCATATTCCAACATTTTGGTGACCCATTTTTGTTGCTTGGGGGAAGAAGTCCTTTGCTTTAGGAAGTGTTTCAGGTTGCGATAATTGGTTTTAATATAGAAATGTTTCCCTAGTAGGTATGGACACCAAATATCCACAACATGAAAAATAGTCATCATCTCCTTTTCATAAGTTAATTTTCCCATGTGCCTCTCACATAATTGTTTGTTGGTGAAAGTTAGTGGTTGTCCCTCTTGCATGAGTACTGCTTCAATGCCTTTACCTGAGACATCACATTCCAAGACAAAGGTCTTAGTGAATCTGAGTAGAGTGAGTATTGGGGTTGTAAACATAACATTCTTCAAGTCTTGGAGGGCCCATTTGTGACATCATTCCAATTGAAATCATTTTTTCTTAGAAAGGTTGTGATAAGACTTGCAATCTTACCATAGTTCCTTATAAAAAAAAATTAATAACCAGTGAGACCAAGAAAAACTCTTATAGTTAAAATATTTTTGGGGCAAGGCCAATCTTTCATTGCTTCAATTTTCTTTGAATCCACATGCACATCATCATGACTAACAATATGGCCCAAATATTCCACTTTAGATACACCGAAAGCACATTTGGACCGCTTAAGAAAGAGTTGATGATAAACAAGTAGTTGTAAGACCTAATCCACATGGGTGACCTGGGCTTCCAAGTTTTATTGTAGATTAAGATGTCATAAAAAAAGACAAGGAAAAAATGATGTAGAAATGGTTTAAATATTTTGTTCATGAGACTCTGAAAGGTGGGAGGTGCATTGCAAAGGCTAAAGGCCATCACCAAATACTCCTAATGGATTTCAAGAGTGAAAAAAATAGTTTTAGGAATATATGCCCCCTTCATGTGAATTTGGTGATATCCCAAGAGAAGATTGAGTTTGGAAAATAATTCATCACCCTTGAGCTCATGAAAAAGGCCATCAATGATTAGACTGGGAAACATATACTTGACTGTAAATTTTCTTAGAGCTTGAAAGGTAGGACACATGCGCCAAGTGCCTTCTTTCTTGAGGACCATGACAATTGGTGAATAATAAGGGTTGGTACTAGGGTGGATGACACCAACAATTAACATCTCCTAAACTATATTTTCAATTTATTTTTTTTTGGAAAATGGATGGAAACACATGTGTAGATTGGGGGGGAGGCTACCTGGTATGAGCAAAATAGAATGATTGTCCTCACCTCGGGAGGGTTGTAGTCCTTGGGGAGGTTTAAATGCATATTGGTGTTTGGACAAGACTAACTGCATGTCAAAATGAATGGATTGAGAAGGTGTCTCAAAGGATTGAATGGCATGGAATCAAACCACAATGCTTGTATGTCTCTTTTTAAGAAGCTCTTCCATACGATGGGAGATGATGATATTTGGAGAGTTAGTTATAATTCCTTTGAAAGTGTAGTGATGCCCCTCCTATTGGAAACTCATGTATAACCCATGGAAATCCATGGAGATGGGACTTAATGTCCATAACCATTCAACACCCAGGAAAATGTCATAACCACCCATTTCCATAGCAAACATGTGGGTTTTTGGGAAATAATCACCCATTTGAAGCCTCACATTTTGACAACAACCACCACATTTCATAGAACCTCCATTAGCAATCATGATTTGGAAGTTGTTCATAGGATGGATGTAGCAATGGTTTTCTTGGGCTACACGTCGATGAATGAAGTTATGGGTGCTACCATTATCAATTAATACAATGACTTTGTGATTTTTGATGTAGCCAATTATTTTGAGGGTTTGGGGAGAAAAAAGACTGGTCAAGGCATGCATGGAGATACATGATTCAACATCCCACAAATTAGGATGGGGAATGTATTCAACAAAGTGATGAAGGACCTCTAAGTGTACAATTTTAGCTTCATCATCAAAAATGTCCTCCAAAATGACCATAAAGAGTTTTTTCTCCTCACATTTATACCCAAGGGAATATTTCTCATCACAATTGTAGCAAAGACCTTTAAGTTGGTGTTCTATAATTTTGGCTCAAGTTAAATTTTGGATCTTGATAAGTGGACAGGATTAAGAGGGAATGGTTATGGGGGCATGATAGTGGGATGAGGATAGGGAATAAATGGGGTCTTTTTAATTTGAGAAATCACCACCTTTTGGGCTTCCTAGGTTCTTTTATAGGATTCCAACCAAGTAGTAGGATGAGGCATTAAAAATTGTGCGTGTATCTCTTCTATCAGACCACTAATAAAAAATTCCTTAAAAAAAGTATCAGACATCCCTTTGGTGTGGATGACCAACTACTCAAAAGTGGATATGGAAAATTCAACCATGCCAGAATGTTTAAGCTTTGTAAGTCATTCCAAATAATGAGTGTTTGTTTCAAAGCATGCATAGAGGTCTAATACAAATTGGGTCCAAGAAATATAACCCCCATGGTATTTATTTTGTGATTTCCACCATTGCTAATGTTTAGGATCAAAATATAAGATGCCCACTTGAAGTTTCATTTAGTCATCTATGATGCCATGCAGGTAAAATTAATGTTTCACCTAAGTGACCCATCCTGTTGGGTCAAACCATCAAATTTATCGAGACTGACTTTAGGATGTTTGTGTCACATGTTAGTCATCTGATCATGAACAAGTGGGGTGGAGTAATGCCCACTTCAATTGAATGATCCAACCCCTTTATTTTGGGAAGGTTGGTCTAGTCATTGATAACCCAAGGGTTGTGAAGGGAGGATCCGATTATGCATCGCATGAGTTTGGGAATCTAGTCGAGTAGTGATTGGTTGGCTAGCTTGTCATGCATGTCATCAATATTATACTAAGCATAGGAGTGGCTGTGGTCTATCTTGTGTTGCAACTCATGACACAAAGTTTCTAGAGTGGATACTTTGTTGGATAGATCTATTCCTTGAGTGGTATCCATAGAGATGGGGGTTCACAGAAACAATTACTAGAGAGTGGTACCAATGTGATCAACACTGCATCTTAGGTCATTTGAGATAGATGTCCGGTATTGGTGTGAGTGGGTCCACAAAAAATACTCACTAGAGAGTGGTAACATGATTATTAGCTTAGTGCATGGATTCTTTTGATCTAGGCCTCAAATAAGGGTGCAAGCAAGACCTACAATTTTTTTTTTCTACTCTTGGTGAAGTTGTACTCTCGCATGAATATTATTGTGTTGAAAAATTCCCTAATTCTCAATATGGTAATTTATGTTAGAATTTGGAAGACTAGCAATATATGACATAGTTTCTAGAGACCCGAGGGAAAGGGAGTGCCAGGTGCTATAACTATTTGATATATGTGCAGGGTCCAACAATAGTACTCAACCCAATCTCTTAGGGAACCAACTAAGGAGGCTCAATTATACCCTTAGTTGTACTACTCAATTACCTAAGTAATAGAGAGTAATCTTCTTGAGTGTTGTTCTCGGTGCACTAATGCAACAAGATGGTTGATTTCCATATATAAAGTTGGATTCAAATAAATTAGGGGACTTATAATATACTCAAGGGTGCGTGAAAGTGAAATTTCATATATAAGTTCTATCTGATGTAGTACAAATCATATATATATATATATATATATATTAAGGAGAATCTAATTAAGATTGAAGTGAAAGACTCATTCTTAATAATGATTAGAGGTAGTTTAAAAAATCAGAGGCACGAAAATAGACCGGTGAGAAGGATAATTACCTTTTGATACGTTTCAAAATTCTAGTCATGAAAGGCTGATTTCGAAAGGATTTAAAGAAATAAATTTCGCAATTCTTTGAAGGATCAAGGTTGGAACAATAATTTTTTTTACGACTGTTAGAGAAGAGTTAACAATTGTGCATTAATCAATACCTAGGCTACCAAATGCTAAGCAACTATCCAAAATCGAATTGTAACCATCAAGTAATTCCACCATAGACCAATTCATATCATAAATGCACAAGTGTTAAAGAATATAAGACTGCTACATAAGTGTTAGCAACTTCCAGAAGGATTTAAGGGAAAATGAAGAGCCGAGATATGTCATCCATAGTAGCTTCGCAGTGGCGTGAAAGGTTACTGAATTCTCTCATCTCTATCTTTAAGCTTAAATAGAATGGTACTGTAAAAATCAACGACGTTCATAAGGAAATATATGCTAACAAAATGTTGGTTCTATGGTGAGTTAACAAAGTGTTGAACCATCCACTGAGACTCCAAAATCAAGTAATCCGCCCTAATTTACTAGCAACATAAGATGGTAAAGGAAACATAACATGAAGACAAGAAGGTTCAGTAGAAGAAATACAACCTACCGCGTTCCCAATATATAACATGTGGATAAGATTTGATTATTTAAGTACCGATGGAGTGTCGAGTAGAGAACATGATCACAAAAGGAACTGAATTAGAAACATGCTTCCTAGTCAAGTTCCGGTAACACTAGTTCTTCAGTTGCATGGCATCACTTTTAGAGGGAAAAGACTGGACATAGACCCAGGTAAAAATTGGTGGAAAACTACATGCCAGACTTAATTTATCAAATAATAATAACCATGTAACTCTTGTGTAACCACACTTACCTCACCGACACAAGGCGATAAAGGAGAACCCATGAATCAGTACAAGTGTCGAACTTTTTAGCAATGTAGGCATCAACACACACCTACCAAAAGTTAGACCTTGATCAGTTAAAGTTTTAACGTTAAATTAACTAAGTCTACCAGAAGCGTAAGTGTTAGTTTGTTAATGATCCTATCGCCGACGTCGTGCAATTAGGAGTAAGTCATTTATTTTCAAGAGCACTGTAAGCACTCATTCCATACATTTTTATTTATGTGGCTCAAATCAATATTGTGTCTTTCCTTATCCGAGTCACTAAACAACATCATAGTTGTCTTGTGGAAGCCCAAGCACTGAGAAAGCATCCATATACAAATTCCAAGGGGTCAAGGCAACGCTCACACATAGAAGGGTACAATCTTAGAGAAGCCTCGAAAGACCTAAGTTTACTGACACAATTAAATCTAAAAGAAAGAGCTTGTAATTATTAGAAAAATATAAGGAACGAAAATGACATGAGTGAAAACCAAGATTTGGTCTCAAAATAAATCCCAATGCAAAATAGCCACAAAGACAAGATCAAAGAAAATTCAGGGAATGCTTGTTTTAATTGCTGGGGAAAATAACGATATAGTTGTCAACAACGCCATAATATTTCACCTAACAATCAATATCAACCCTAAACTAACTGCACTACACAACGATGAATGCATGATATGCCTATGATTGATGTACATCTTACAATATAACTTTTGTCAAAAACAATAATGCAACAATGATTTACATAAACATTATTCGCCAGATCTCCGCAATCTCAACCAACTAGAGTTTCAAGAAATCTCTCATAAGTTCTTCATAAACATTTGTTTCATATTAGAAAACTATTAACACACACGAATCAGAAACACATATTATCCATACGATTAAATATTCTTTAAATTTCAAGAGAATCTATCAATATTCACCAATACACAATACAATGGATTTAATAACATATACGCCTTTACCAGGCCCTACTTTACTTGCAAGTGGAACCTTGACAAGGAAAAAATTTACGGAATAATTTTTTTTATGATTACTTAATCTCCCAAGCTTAGACACAAATAGATTGTTATACATCATAATCAGTGATGGAATAATGACTACAATGGATCTAATTTAAGGTTTATAGTGAATATTGGAATCGATACAATTTCATCAACAACTAAAATAAACATTATAATTTGCTGATTTATTACGTTTGCCCACAAAAGACAATCATTCCACGTGCATTAGATACACAAAATCAGTTAATAATTAACATTGGAAACTGAACTTTGCACAAAAGATTCTATTAAAAATCACTAAATGTTAAATACCATGACAAGATGAAAGACGATAGTTGAGGATGTTCTTCAACTTGCAAAAATTTGTGCACGTCCTTTCACTTGAAAATCAACGACTTCACTGGTACCTTCCAACCAACGCTAGGGGTAATCTTCTTCCCCTTTAGCCCCCCTGAGCTGCAAAGGGGTCACACACATAAAACTCATATCTAAAATAGCTCAAGCTTGCCCTCGCAAGGAGAGGCTTCCACCTCTTATGCAAATCTTGTAGCCCAACTCACACAAGTAAACTAGTCATGAAATTTTTTGACAACATTTCAGTCATCCAATAATAGGGTCCTTTCCTCGCTCTTCCTTCTTTTTATAAGAAAATTTGTCTTGACACTTGTCAATTCATGCATAATTAAATAATTTTTAATAATTTAATTAGATATTATTCATCCTCAACACATGTCACACTTCCCTCCAGTTGCACATGTTTTAATTTCTTTTAAATAAATAAATTTTGATTTTTTCCTCACATCTTCAATTAGTTTCTAGATTTTCTCATAGTTGTCGCTTAGTTCCCCAAATTCTCCTTTATTGTGTCTCCTAAGTAATTCACAATTGGATTTTGATTAGGAATCTTCTCTTAGTTAGGATTTAGAGTCTAGTTCGTCTTAGGACTCTAACTCTAAGTTGACACCACAATTCCTCATGAATTTATTTTAATTAATTTTTTTATTTTTTTTTAGCACACATTGTGCACATGTCTTAAATTTTATTCTCCCCTTTTAGATTTTATTTAGTCTAATTTCCCTTAGACCCATTTCTAGAGAATTTATTTAGGCATAACAATTAGACTTAGATTTATTATGTTTCATGTTTATAAATTAATATAAATTAATATTCTCTTTTCTATCAGTTCCAAGTATTTGTTTTATTCTCTATGGTCTTCTAGGTCTTTATTGACTTATCAATTTTTATTTATGCGACGTTCCCTTCAAGATGCACCTATGTGATCCAAGGGTGTCACTCACCATTTTTTTTGTCGTCCGCCTTTGACTTAGTTTGGAAGTTGTCTGACGCTTGGAGTCAATACTCTACTTGTCGACCTTGTGTGATACTAAGGGCTTACTAAGGAATAAGGAATCCGCCTTATTGCATGCTCCTCAGAAATCCTCGTGAGCGGCTATCTCAGTTTGCCCTCATGGCATCGTGAACCTCTCAGGAACAAGATAGTCGTTAAACTTCAGTTTAGGTCATGGCGGGAGTGCTATTAGGCTGTGACAAGGATGATGCCATACCTCTCCCTAATCTATCTGATATCTGTGTATGACCCCTTTACTCCATATGTGAGTCGGATTAGCAAGCATCACCATGCCTACATCCACAGACAAAAATAATATTAATAACTCTCATACATGAAATCCATAACTAAAATCATCATCATAACACATGAGTAAAAAAATAAAATCAAGTACTCATAATCAAAGTCAATAGTCCACTCCCCGACTCAATCCGGAGTCCAAGGAATTCTGTCGATGCCATCAACATCCTCATCTTGTCATGTTTCCTGGACACTGAGGAAACCTCATCATAATACCTGTCAACGATGTACATCAATATTAATAACATAAAAAATTCAATACTCAAATATAGTATACTATTTAAATCATAAACCAATTCAGATAATCATATAGTACCATGTTTAGCCAGATCACTTGCATGCAAGTGTCCTCAAAGAATAATCAATGTTATGAAAACGTGGTCAGTAAAATATGGATTTTACATACACCCCCTCTTTTTTAAAACTTCATCCCGAAGTTTTTACAATCTAAAATTGAAAACAATAAATATAATTGCTACTAATCTATATATCAAACTTTCAAAATAAATATGGAAACTGTTGACCCATTTCATGTGCATCCTCTCAAGTGGCAGAATGTGGACTATAACTATCCCACTAGACCTTGACCCGATCGACCAATCGATGTCGTATCTGTCCAGTGTGATGGTACAGTATGCAGATTGGCTCCGCTATGTGAGCACCCTTGTCCGATGCATGTAATGAACTCAAATCAATAGCATGTGACATATTGAAATATAATGACGTAAAACTGAAACATGAAACACATCGTGCATATGCCTCAAAGAATTAGGTAAGTTTGGTCGGTAAGCCACGAGTCCTTTCTTCTCTACAACCTCGAAAGGTACAACAAACCTTATAGAGATTTTGGCGCCCCTTCCAAACTCAATTGAACTCTTATGCAGATTCACCCACAAAAACACTTTATCACCAACCTCATAACTACAGTCAATACGATGCACATCTACATAACCCTTTTGTCGATCTTGCACTTCCTTAATCCTTTTCCTTATGGTTCGAATCTAATATTCTATTTCCTGAATCACCTCTGGTCCCACCAGGACCCTATGTTCTAGTCGATCCCAACTCAAAGGTGTCTGACATGGTCATCTGTAGAGAAACTAAAAAGGTGCCATCTTTATCAAACTCTAGTAACTGTTATTATACGCAAATTATACCAATGGCAAAAATTCTTCCCATCGTTTATGTTGATCCATTACATACATTCAAAGCATATCTTCTAGAATTTGATTTGTTCTTTCTGTTTTTCCATCAGTTTCAGGGTGATATGTTGTACTAAAATTTAACTGTGTGCCCAAAGCCTCTTGGAAACTAGTCCAAAAACGTCTAGTGAATACCGATCCTTGATGATATATTATCCTTCTCGGTACACCATGCAATCTCACAATTTCATTAACAAAAATTCTAGCTATGTCAGGTGCTTGGTATGTCATACGAATTGGAATAAAATGTGCACTTTTCGTCAAAGTGTCGACAACTACAAAAGTATAATCGTGTATCCTTCCCGTTAATGGAAATCCAACAATAAAATCCATCGATATGACTTCCCATTTGAATTCATGAATTTCATGTGGCTATAATATTCCCGCTGGATGTCTATGTTCATCCTTCACTTGCTGACATTCAAGACATCTCACCACATAGTTAACTATATCGGTTTTCATTCCCTTCCAAAAGAATAAAGGTTTAAGACATGCCTTCATTTTCGTGAGTCCTAGATGGGCCATATACATTGCTCGATGAGCTTCGTTAAAAATTAAATTTCTCATTTCGTCATTTGGTCGTACATAAATTCTGCCATTATATCTTAGTATTCTATTATGGTCCAAAGGATAACCCTCATATCTAGGTATCATCATGGTATCTTGTCCGATATAGTCTTTTAATTCCTTGTACCAGTTGTCATCCATTTGTAATGCTAAAATATTCTCTCGAAGGTTCACTTTTAGTGGTATTACTGAGAAAATGCATGGTCTTCGACTCAATGCATCCGCTACTCTGTTAATTGTTCCTTTAATGTACATGATATCAAAATCATACTCACTTAGAAGTTTTGACCAATGTCTTTGTCGTGCATTCAAGTCACTATGTGTAAAAATATGTTGTAATCCATTATGATCAGTTTTCAATTCAAAATTTTCATCCGAACAGGTAGTGTCTCCAAACTCGTAAAGCATAAACGATCACTAGTAATTCCAAATCATGTGTTGCGTAATTCACTTCATGAATTATTATTTTCCTTGAATTATATGTGATAAATTGACCTTATTGCATTAGTACTCCCCCCAGTCCTTTCTTGGATGTGTCTATGCATACTAAGAATTCCTTCTCCATATCAGGGACCTTCAATATCAGTGTTGTTGTTAGTAATTATTTAAGCTTCTGAAATGATTAAGTGCAGTTATCTGACCATACAAATTTCTTATTCTTCTTTTGCAATTCCGTAATTGGATTTGATATTTTTGAAAAACCTTCGACAAAGCGTTGATACTAACTTGATAATCCCATAAAATTATGTACTTCTTGCACACTTGTCGGTGCTGGCCACTCCATAATAGCCTCTACCATTACTGGATCCACAATGATACCTTCTCCTGAAATAATGTGTCCCAAATAGTGAATATTTCTCTGATAAAAAGAATATTTCGACAACTTTCCGTACAACTTGTTTTCTATTAAACACTGCAAAACTAATCTCAGATGTTCATCGTGCTCCTCTTTTGTCCAAGAGTAAATTAATATGTCATCAATAAATACCTGTACGAACTTGTCCAAGTATTCACATAATACCCTATTCATTAAACTCATAAATACAACAGGGGAATTTATTAATCCAAACGGTATTACAGTAAATTTGTTATGTCCAAATCTTGTCTTAAACGATGTTTTAAGAATATATTCTTCTTTGATTTGCAATTGATGATACCATGATCTCAAATCTATATTTGAAAATAATGTCTCCCCCTTCATTTGATCAAATAAGTCATCAATCCTTGATAACGGGTATTGATTCTTGATTGTGGCTTTATTTAATTGACGAAAGTCAATGCAAAGCCTTCACGATCCATCATTCTTTATTAGAACAATTACTGGTGCACCCCATGGTGATACACTTGGATGTATAAGTCCAAAATACAATAATTCCTTCAATTGCATCTTTAACTCTTGCAATTCAGGTGTCGACATTCAATATGGCTTTCTTACAATTGGTCCTGTTCCAGGTTTTAGATCTATAGTAAATTCAAATTCTCTTTTCGGCGGTATACCTAGTAGTTCCTCAGGAAAAACATCAACAAACTTTGATACTACCAGAAAGTCTTCCAATCCTTACATGTCACCCTTTTCATTAAGAGCTAAAATGACATACAACTTACATCTCTTGCACATATTTTTCTATAATTGTAGGGAAGTAATAAATATTAGTGACACTCCTTGGTTTCTTCCTACAATTACTCTACTCTGTCAATTAAAATTAATCTTTTCATCTTACAATTAAGTGTCGCATCGTGAGATTCTAACCAATCAATTCCAATCACAATGTCATAGGACCCCAAGGTTGTAACAAAAAGGTTTACACTTGCAACAAATTCACTCAAATTAATAAGACAATCCTTAACCTTTCCTCCAACTTTTTGTTTGGCTCCAGATGCCCATTCTACATATCTAAACTCGTCTTGTTTGACTACCTTCACCTTAATTCTTTTTAGCACAACACTAGAAATGAAACTCTCAGTAGCTCATGGATCTATTAATATACTAAATTGTTGATTTGATATCGTACTTGAAGTCTCGAGTACTATAGACTGATGCTTAGCTTGGTGGTTAATCACCAATGCATGAATCTTATGGGCCTTGCCCAAATCTCCAATTTTTGTCTGTCTTGTTGATCCAGTAGTTCTCTCCTTTTTGATGGGACAATCTCTTTGATAGTGGGGTTCTCCATAAGTCCAACATCTGTTCTTAGGGCCGGTGTTCCTAGATCTAGAAGAAGAATCTGCTAGTCTAGGGTTTTGAGGTCATGATTTGTTCTGGAGAATGGATCTATACTGCTTCTATTGTTGAGGATGGAGTGACTATTGTTGTGGTGTTTTGTATGAAGTCCTTTGATTATTATCCTGTTTGCGCAATGTAGAAAATTTTCCCCTGGGTGTATCACGGTGCCCAGAAGTCCGTCTAACGAGTGTCTGTTGTTGCAACGCTCTAAGTGGAGCCTGTCCTATTTGCATGGAAGGATTCCTACCCTGACCTCCACTGTTAAATTCCTCCTAAGTGATAAAATATTTATGTATTGCATTGTGCAAAGTCTGAGGCATCAAGATCCTCACCTTAGCATGAATGTTGTATTGAGACCAAAAACAAACTTATTCACCTTTAAATTTCCAGTGTTAAGATGCAGAGCATATCTGAGAAACTCCATAAATATAGCCTCATACTCAAGTACTATATGACTTCCCTATCGTAAAACATTGAATTCATTAAGCGGACGCTCAATGAATTTATCAGATAGGTACCTCTCTCGAAGTCGATCCTCGAACAATTCCCAAGACATGTCTTCAATGGCTGTATTCAGCTGTGGTAAGAGTGTCTTCCACCAAAGAAGCACACTCCCTTTTAGCTGGAAAATCGCCATGCAGATTTTCATGTTGGAGGTATAATAACGCAATGCAAAACACATTGTCGTATTCTCCAACCAAGCTTCGGCTGCTAAACCATCCGTGGAACCCCAAAACTCATAAAATTTTACTTTCTCATGTTCTCTATGAACGCTACCACTAGTTACACGAGGGCGTTGTGAACCCTCATTGGGTGCATATCCTCTCCCTCATCATGATCAAGGCGATTTATCAGTACCTATGACATCCTTTGAAAAGACCTCATCATACCCATAACATCACCCATTGCAACATGATCCTGCTCGGTAGTATGCTCTTCTCCCTGTGGAGCAGATCCCTCGGGTGTGGGTGTACTTGAAGGATGCATACCTCTTCCTCCCGCACCTCGACGTCCACTCATTCTTCGTCCTCTAACCATGATACCTGCCATAAGAATTTCAAATTAGATTAGTGATATATCTTAATGTAAACAAAGTGCATTGGAAGACGTAATGAGTCCGATGTCGCAGAGTAGAACCTTGCTTTGATACCATATGTAAAGACCCTCCTTAAACATAAAAAAATATGTAAGAAAAAATAACTGATCAAATAAGAGATCAACTAAGAGTAAGTGATTTCAATTGCAATGTAAAGTACATTAAGATAATCAAGAGTAAAAATTAATGTTTTTTTTTTACGCAACCAATTTTATATCATAAACACGTAATTTAGTAATACATGATAACTGCAAAATACAAATTAGTCCACGATAACATAAGGATATGACACTAAATTCAATGAATTTTTCTAATAACGGAAGGGGTAAACATTATATATACCTTACCTTGGGGTTGCACAACTTGAGCAATATTTTATTTATGTTAAAAACGTCGGTCTTAGTTTATTTTCAATAAACTCGTTAAATAAATCAATGAATGTCAAATTAGTAATATACCAGTCATTAACATAAATCATTCATGTAAAACAACCATATCTATTCATTATTTCCATTCCACATTCCATTCATATATATATATATATTAAGGATAATCTAATTAAGATCAGAGTGAAAGACTCATTCTTGATAATGATTAGAGGTAGTTTAAAAACTCAGAGGCGCGAAAATAGGCCGATGAGAAGGATAATTACCTTTTGACATGTTTCAAATTTCTGGGCATGGAAGGTCGATTTCGAAAGGCTTTAAAGAACTAAATTTTGTAATTCTTTGAAGGATCAGGGTTGGAACAATAAAATAATTTTACAACTGTTAGAGAAGGGTTAACAATTGTGCATTAATCAATACCTAGGCTACCAAATGCTAAGCATCTATCCAAAATTGAATTGTAACCATTAGGTAATTCCACCATAGACCAAGTCCTATCATAAATGCACAAGTGTTAAAGAATTTAAGACTGCTATAGAAGTGTCAACAACTTCCATAAGGATTTAAGGGAAAATCAAGAGCAGAGATATGTTATCCATAATATCTTTGTAGTGGCGTGAAAGGTTACTGAATTCTCTCATGTCTATCTTTAAGCTTAAATATAATGGTACTATGAAAAGCAACAATATTCATAAGGAAATATATGCCAACGAAGTGTTGGTTCTATGGTGAGTTAACATAGTGTTGAACCATCCAACGAGACTCCAAAATCAAGTAATTTTCTCTAAGTTACCAACAATAGAAGATGGTAAAGAAAACATAACATGAAGACAAGAAGGTTCAGTAGAAGAAATATAACCTATCGTGTTCCCAACATATAACATGTGGATAAAATTTGATTATTTAAGTATTGATGGGGTGTCGAGTAGAGAACGATATCACAAAAGGAACTAAACTAGAAACATGCTTCCTAGTTGGGTTTTGGTAACACTAGTTCTTCAGTTGCATGACATCAATTTCAGAGTGAAAAGACTGGAAGTAGAACCAGGTAAAACTTGGTGTTTATCTACACGTCAGAAATGAATTATCAAATAATAATAACCACGTAACTCCAGGGTAACCGCACTTACATCACCTACACAAGGAAATAAGGGAGAACCCACAAATCAATATAGGTGTCGAACTTTTTAGCAAGGTAGGCATCGACACACACCTAACAAAAGTTAGATGTTGATCAATGAAAGTTTTAATGTTAACTTAACTAAGTCTGCTAGAAGCGTAAGTTGCTGTTTTTTAATGATCCTATCATTGACGCGATGCAATTAGGAGTAAGTCATTTATTTCCAAGAGCACTATAAGCACGCGTTCCAATTTTTTTTATTTATGTGGCTCGGATCAATATTGTGTCTTTCCTTATCCAAGTCACTAACCAACATCATATCCATCTTGTGGAAGACCAGGCACCAAGAAAGCATACATATACAAATGCCAAGGGGTCAAGACAATGCTCACACATATAACACCAAGGAAAAGCTTACATGTTAAGATGTTAATACTTACGGTCTTAGATAAGCCTCGAAAGACCTAAGTTTACTAATGCAATTAAATCTAAAAGAAATAGCATGTAATTATCAGAAAAATATAGGGAATGGAAATGACATGAGTGAAAACCAATATTTAGTCTCAAAATAAATCCCAACGCAAAATAGTCAAAAAGACAAGATCAAAGAAAATTCAGCGAATGTTTGTTTTAATTGCTAAGAAAAATAATGATATAGTTGTCAACAACGCCAAAATATTTCTCCTAACAATCAATATCAACCCTAAACTAACTGCGCTACACAACAATGAATGCATGATATGCCTATGATTGATGTCAAGCTTAAAATATAACTTTTGTCAAAAACAATAACGCAACAACGATTTACATAAACATTATTCGCCAGAGCTCTGCAACCTCAACCAACCAGAGTTTCAAGAAATCTCTCATAACTTGTTCATAAACATTTGTTTCATACCATAAAACTACTAACACACACGAATCAGAAACACATATTATCCACATCAGATGTAATAACATATACGCCTTTACCAGGCCCTACTTTACTTGCAAGAGGAAACCTTGACAAGGAAAAATTTACGTAATAATTTCCTTTTTGATTACTTAATATGCCAATCTTAGACACAAATAGATTGTTATACATCATAATCAATGTTGGAATAATGACTACAATGGATCTAATTTAAGGTTTATAATGGAAATTGGAATTGATATAATTTCGTCAACAACTAAAATAAACATTATAATTTGTAGATTTATTACGTTTGCCCACAAAACACAATCATTCCACACGCATTACATACACAAAATTAGTTTATAATTAACATTGGAAACTGAAATTTGCACAAAAGATTCTATTAAAAATCACTAAATGTTAAATACTGTGACAAGATGAAAGATGATAGTTGAGGATGTTCTTCAACTTGAAAAATTTGTGCACGTCCTTTCGCTTGAAAATCAACAATTTCATCGGTACCTCCTAGCCAATGCTAGGGGTACTCTTCTTCCCCCTTAGCCCCCCGAGCCACAAAGGGGTCACACGTAGAAAAATCAGATCTAAAATAGCTCAAGCTTGCCCTCGCAAGGAGAGGCTTCCACCTCTTATGCGAATCTTGTAGCCGAACTCACACAAGTAAACTAGTCATGAAAATTTTTGACAACATTTTAGTCATCCAATAATAGGGTCCTTTCCTCCTTACTCTTCCTTCTTTTTATAGGAAAATTTGTATTGACACTTGTCAATTCATGCATAGTTAAATAATTTTTAATAATTTAATTAGAGATTATTCATCCTCAACACATGTCACACTTCCCTCCAGTTTCACATGTTTTAATTTCTTTTAATTAAATAAATTTTGAATTTTTTCTCACCTCCTCAATTAGTTCCTAGATTTTCTCTTAGTTGTCCCTTAGTTCCCCAAATTTTCCTTTATTGTGTCTCCTAACTAATTTACAATTGGAGTTTTATTAGGAGTCTTCTCTTAGTTAGTATGTATATTCTAGCTTTACTTAGGACTCTAACTCTAAGTTGACACCACACTTCCTCATGAATAATTTCTTTTAATTAAAATTTTTTATTTTTATTTTCATGCACACATTGTGCACATGTCTTAATTTTTTTTCTCCCCTTTTAGATTTTATTTAGTCCAATTTCCCTTAGACCCATTTCTATAGAATTTATTTAGGCATAACAATTAGACTTAGATTTATTATGTTTCATGTTTATAAATTAATATTCTCTTTTCTATCAGTTCCAAGTATTTGTTTATTCTCTATGGTCTTCTAGGTCTTTATTAACTTATCAATTTTTTATTTATGTGACATTCCCTTCAAGACGCACCTACGTGCTCCAAGGGTGTCACTCGCCATTCTTTCTGTTGTCCACCTTTGACTTAGTTTAGAAGTTGCCCGACGCTTGGAGTCAGTACTCCACTTGTTGACCTTGTGTGAGACTAAGGGATTACTGAGGAATAAGGAATCTGGCTTATTATGCGCTCCACAAAAATCCTCATGAGCGACTGTCTCATTATGCCCTCACAACATTGTGAATCTCTCAGGAACAAGGTACTCATTAACCTTCAGTTCGGGTCACGATGAGAGTGTTATTAGGATGTGACAGGGATGCTGCCACACTTCTCCCTAATCTATTTGATATTTGTGTATGACCCCTTTACTCCATATGTGAGTCGGATTAGCAAGCGTCACCATGCCTGCATCCACTGCAAAAAATAATATTAATAACTCTCATACATGAAATCCATAACTGAAATCATCCTCATAACACATGCGTAAAAAAATAAAATCAAGTACTCATAATCAAAGACTATAGTCCACTCCCTGACTCAATCCAGAGTCCAAGGAATTCTTTCGATGCCATCAACATCCCCATCTTGTCATGTTTCCTGCACACTCAGGAAACCTCATCATAATACATGCCAATGTTATACGTCAATATTAATAACATAACAAATTCAATACTCAAATATAACATCTATTTAACTCATAAACCAAATCAGATAATCAAATAGTACCATGTTTAGTCGGATCACTTCCACGCAAGTGTCCTCAAAGAATAATCAGCGTTATGAAAATGTGGTCGGTGAAATCTAAATGTTACATAAGTTCCTTGAAGCCATGCATTTATTATTATAATATTTGGCATATTTTGTCAGATATTATAGTTCTTGCCTTTGATTGCACAATATTTTTGGTTTTTTTCTTGGCTTCAATATTGACCACTTTAAGATACCATTGGGGTTGCATTTATCAAATATGAAGCATTTGGAATTTGTCACTAGCTTCTTTTTATTCTATTTTCCGATCTAATACTCCAATTTTTTCCTTGTAATACTTAGTGATAAGTGAGAATGAATTGCTACATTGTTTTCCTTGCATACAATTGTTGTTTTTTTGTTTTCTATTGGTGAATTTGTAGCATCCAATTATTTAAATGTGACTAGTGGATTGGGAGTAGTTACTGATAATATTGGTTAGGGAATGAAATTGCAGTGTAATTTTCTTCACTAGATGACTTGAATGGTACATAGATTGTTAACTAGTTCTTACTATGCTTTTTCAAATATTTAAGCCTTCGGATCTAGATCCTGAGGTGGTTAATGGTTTTTAAAAGTAGAATGCTTCCATGGTGAAGGATCTCCTAACATTAATAGGGTGTGGAGAATTGACACATAATATAATAGGTTACATGCTTCTTCATTTTCCATATAATGGTATTCAATAGATTACAGGGTGTCTTTAAAATCTAGAGTCCATTGATTTGAGGATTTATCAGAAAAATAAAAAAAAGTTTTGCGAACAAAAAGTTATTGTTGTCATAGTTAAGTTGCATGTCAAAATAGTTAGTTGTGAAAGTTATATAAAAATAATGGGATGCCAATGTGGAAATGTAGTGAGGCTTCAATTCTACCAAGAAGTTTATGTTGTCTTGTGTTGAGGCCCTCAACAAACCCCAGACCTTAAGGCTTGGGGACCCTCCAAAATTATTAAATCCTTACTAACCACATCTTATTATCCTTGTGGCTTAATATTTTGATGTGATAGGTGATCTCAAATGATTTAAAGTTATTTGATTGGTTTTCCTTACTCACTCTATTACTTGAAATGCGCATAAATGTTAGGGGTGCCTTGGTGAATGATTAAATGCTGGTATTCACTATGATATTGATGTCTTCACATGAATGCATCTAACTCACCAACTAATTGTGCTAATGATGGATGACTTGGTGAATTCTTAAATGATGGTATTCACTATGATCTCTATGTCTTCTCCTAAATTAATCTAACTCACCATTGATTGTGTTAATAATAAATGAATTCTCTGACTATCTTGACTTGAATGAATGGTTCATTATGGGTGTTGTATGCTCTTTGGGTTTTACTTCTTAGTTAATTTTTTTTATTGCTAATTGGGATGATCCTTTCTTGCTACTTCCTTTGATCCTCCTTTTCTTTAGGTAAGGTTGGTTGAGTAGATCTTTTTTAGTCCAAGGATGTAGCAATTATCTTGTTTGGTTAAGCATGATTTTGGGTTCTTGCATTGGTACATTGATGATTGACATGTCTCCTTGTTGCACTTTCTTTGGTTATGAGCAAGTTGTGTGAACTTTTAATCATGATGATCTTCTCTAGTT